>JACJUY010003004.1:25636-39050 GCA_014220935.1 Platorchestia sp. MABIK | reverse complement strand
ACACCCAACGCTGCTGACTGAACAGCCCAAGTTTGTAAGGGCAAATACCTGCATCGTGAAACTTGAACGAATTTAGCAGACACCAGAAACTAGATTAAACAAGTTAGTTCAAGCCTCTCTATCCACAACAAAGGTGTTCACTCAGTAGAGAGAGGAAAGCTCCGTTTAGTGTGAAATTAAGGTAACAGAGCATCTACACCCAAGCTGTGTTCCAACACAAAATTCCTTGCGCATAATGAGAACTTGAATCAAGTTACGAAGAATGCTTATGATGCATGATGAAAGTTGAAGAAAAAAAAGTAGTCGGTGCTGAAAGCAGGACACCGGTGAGCAGAAAGAAGATCGTCAGTAACAAAACAAAAACTTTTCCTCTCAAGAAAATAAAAAAGTGAGCCTGCCAAACCTTCAGCTCGAGACCTCAAATCATCCTCTAGGGAGCGTTGTATTCCATGGATAAAATAATTGTTTCTCCCTGAGGGGTGTAGCATCAATGTGAACAGCAATAATAAAAATGGTAACATACTGTGTATTGAATATAACAGGAAAACTATTCTCGGACTTTAACAGAACATTAAATGCACAGGCAACAGTAGGATTCAAACATCACGCGAGAACATGCAAGATAGCCAGTTTTATTGTGTTCACTGAAAAAAACCTATAGACATAATCAGTTAGAATTATAATTAACAACCAAAACAACACCACTTCTCCGAGCTAAGCTAGAACGAGTGAATGAACTCATGAAATACTCAAACTACAATCACCTGATGATGAAGTTCCCAATGATATATTTTGCACGTTCAACTTCGAAGTAAACACAACAACGAAACTTCCTCTGGTCACATAGATATGTGAACTCGTATAACAAAGAGACTCGGGGTTTTCGTTAATTTAACTACAAGACTAAGAGGTTATTCTAAGTTTACGTTCAAGTCTTACAGGGTACTTGAAATTTGAGAGATGTTTGAATTTGAGAGGTTATTTCGAGTTTTTTATTCTCATTGCAATTCGAAGTTCAGTGAAAGTCGGTGGAACATACACCATATCACTGGCCCTGAGCCGCCACGGGACCTATGCTCGCTAAACATCAGACGACATTGGCAAAATCAGGCAAGCAATAAATAGAAAGCGAGACATGATAAATAAACGAAGTCATTAAAAAAAGGAGAAAAATACTGATTCAAAGTTTGAGTTTGTATAACGACTGCGGGAATGACTTCAAGATCCGTACCATGATCCGTTTCAATAATATATACTAGGTTACTCTGATTTTAATGTAAGAGAATTTTAACATGTATCCCGCCCGCGAATGTTTTACCAGTAGCAGAAAGCATTTCAGCATCGTGAAAGGACGAAGAATGAAGTAGACACAACAAGGCACGCATGGAAAATATAAAAATACACACATAAACTGTTGGTTGAGCTGGACATCGACATCTCTCGTTCTTTCCTACTCTGGAAAATGAACAGAGAATTGAAAATGAAACTGGTAGCTAGGAACCTAAAGCCACAACATATTTTTGCAATAAGTGATGCTCACTCTCTGGAAAATAGTAACGAATATCCGCAAGAAGCGCTTCTCTCCTAAAAATGCACTGACGTGAAGAAGCAAAGCTACCCTGTAATATCTGTAAGAAAAATAATCAATTGAGCTAGAAGTGTCCAAGATATGCTGAAACATAATCCCCTTTTACGCACCACACAGCAGAAATGGATGTGGATGCTAAAGATTGTGTTAAATTTACTTATTAACTTTAGAAATGAAAAAAAAAATTACGATCTCAGAGGCGTCTGATGGTAATGCCAGCCAACATCAAGCCTGAGAAGAAGTTATTTATTAGTTATTTCGTGAGGCAGCAAACTTTCCCCAGTAGCTATCCATACAGTTCCTAGCACAATGGGGCAACGAGTCATCCGTACTTCTGCACGCATGTAGAGGTCACTTGGTCAATTGAGTAATTATTGCATTCAACTGACTAAAAACTGTTTAGCAAAAGTTAATAGAGCACAAACCATTGGAAATATTCTAGGGTAGAAACATACGGTCTATGGGTGACAAATTTGTTCACAAAATGGTACTGTGGTTGTTATCGTTCCAAAAGGGCACGCTTGTTCATAATCACATACACTAGAAAAGCAATGACTGCTAAATACGCTAACCCATGAAAAATGAAAACTCTTTGACATGTTAATGCACAAAACCGTTACTGTAGTGACCCTCTACGGTGCATTATGCTCCAAAATAAGGAAAGCGTGACTCTGTTCATATGTTACATATTCTTTTAAACATATCGTGATTAAACCTGAATGAATCATGATGTTGAAATTCTCCCAACTTCTACAGTGCATTTTAAACTTGTATTTAACTTTATGCAAATAGCATTCTATGGATAGAATCATAAATAAATGTATAAGAAAAGCATATTTTGCCAAACGTTTTTTTGACATACTTCCTGTACCTCCCTGATCCGCATGTGTAAGTTATTTTTCTTCCTATTTGTGCGTATAAATTAAAAAATTATAGAATACAAAACTATTTTCTACGAAGATAGAGGTTGTCCGCTTCGACCTGCAATTACCATAAAGCCTTAAATGTTTTCACACAGAATTCTCGTAAACTGCCACTCAGTGATGAAGTTTTTAAGAGTCTTTTAAAGACGAAATTTTCAAACCTGACTTTTTCCAACGGAGTTTAGCCTTGAAGGCCACTTGATATTTAGGAAACACGTCCGAGTAGCCATATGCTGTTTGGTCTTTATGGACAAATTATATCCGAAAGACGTTCAGTTTGATAATTTTTGTCACACAAGACCAACCTGGCAAGCCCGCAGCACCAACTCTCACGTAAAACGCAGGTGTGAAGAAGCAAGTACGATACTTGACTCGACCTACGCATTGCAAGTTTGAAATCAAAGCTCAAAAATACAAATAGAAGATATTTTTTTTATCTTCTTTACATGTTTCTACAAGAACTCTCGAATAGCTGCACAAATACGGTGGCAGCAAGTAAGTGACCAAAATGCGTTTTTTAATAAATTATCATTAAAGGTGGCTATATAGTTCCCCTACATTGAAACTTGAAGTTTCCAAAGTACTGAAATACCGCAAATAAACAACCACGATCGTAGAGCGGCAGTTTTTGACATACCATACCATGTCATTTTGTGACTACCTTATAAAAAACTCCAACTTTTATCTAGCAGATAACTTTCTCACCGATTCGACAGCAGATAATGTCGTTTCTTTTAAATTTCTCGTGAGATGAGCTAGGTATTGACAGGAAAGTATTGGATGAATACGATTGTTTTTCCTTTACATCTTGCTAGCAACAAGCAAGTTCAGCTCACACAATGATGTAAAATAACAAATACAGTATTGCACATATTCTTCGACATTTATGCCGAGAAATGCACGTATTCCATACTCAAGCTTCTAGAAGAGAAAGCTCCACTTCTTCATTCCATGTCAGCGCTTCCAGTACAACACAATTCATTCAATCCTTCACACTACTTCCGAGTTCACGTAGTAATTAATAATGAAATCAACACATTAAATCTGCTATGAATGAATCAACGTTCAGGTATGAGTTGAAAATTTCCCATTCTTTCGAGAGAAATGGTCAGCACTCTCCAGGGATATTTTTCAGAACACCACAAGCACCCATTTACAAACTTATCGTAGCAAAAATTTTGCTTTCAGGAACTCGGGGTCTCTGAACGAAGAGCTCTTGACAGGGACAACTTTTTTCCTCTGATGCGCATCAGTGAGAAGCGCTTTCCAAGCGTCGTCCTTGGCAGCAAGACAGCTGACAGACCCGACTATGACGAGACTGAGACGGGCACGCGTGAGTGCGACGTTCAGACGTTGCTGTTGGCTCAGGAAGCCTATGCCGGAGCCCCCTCCGCCGCCACGAACACAAGACAAGAAGATCACGTCTTTCTCTTGGCCCTGCAATGCGTATAAATCTGTCATCAAGAGGGTATTGGTGATTAGCGGTGTTGCTTTGAAGCAGCTGTTTTTCCAGTAGCTTTCTCGTAAAATATGAAAACATAAATTATGACGCAAAAGAATAGAAGATATAAAAGTCCTCTCGTTGGAGTTGCAGAGATTCATAAATTTTATGCAAGCTCAGCAACAGGAGACTAAGAGACTAACCAACATAGACTATAATCTTCTGGAAGAAAATCAAAATCTCGATTTTATGAGATGAAAAGCTCTTGACGACGTTTTAATATTATGGCTAAGCTACGAGGAATAGACACACATTGAACATGCCTCTCAGGAGGAGTAGTCTTCTTTTACCAAGCAATGAGAACACTTCATAACAAAGCTGCAGAACAACCTCACCTTCACCAACCATAAAATGAAATGAGATTACGTTCCCTAAAGTAACTGGTGTAGTTAGGTTGTGTAGAACTTCAGCCAAAAAAATAACAAATACTTCGTACTTCACACCGACACACAACAGGCAAAGGAGGGAGGTCTCTCAGTGTCCCCCACCTTGGTCCAGCCTTCCATGATCGCGTCAGTTACCTGGAAGCCGTCGATGGTGTTGATGACGATGTTGAGGGTTTTGGTGAAGGACGAGAGATGCCGCTCCAAGCAGTGCTTCTGGCTCTGGTACGGCGTGATGACGCCAACCTGATGCAAGGAAAGGAGGATCTTATGTGTATATTGAGTATAAATGTCTTCAAACACATAGAACTACATGACTATAGTAAACCTCATTTCTGTATTAAAACTCATTCGTGTATTAAAACTCATTTGTGTATTAAACCCCATTCCTGAATCAAAAATGGATAGGTGGATTTGATTGAAAAATTTGGTAAAAACACATCAATGTCTTTAAACGCGTCAAACTACATTTATGTTTCTATAGGCATTTCTGAGTTAGGATGACTGTTAATAATCCTTTCATTGTGAGAGTTGGTCAGATTAGATTCTGTGACAGGCAGTACATGCGCCAACCACAGCGAAGAGAATAAAAACGTCATTTGTATCGTTCTCAATCAACAGTTCTACGACTCCCTAGCCACAACTAAGGTGATCTTCAATGAATGAAAAGGAACAACCACTTAGTGGAAAATGAGTAATCATGCACATAGTGTTCTCTTATACAGGATACCAGAACCCCCAATTCATCTCCACAAAACCTCTATCTCCACCTTCCTCTCCTCAACACCTCCCATCACCTCTCCTCTCCTCCTTAACACCCCCCCTCTTCCTCTGCCTTTCTCTCCCGAAAATTTCCACCATCCTCTGTCCCCTACCTTCCGTTCCTTGAGTGCGGGGAGCGCGGCCTGCATCAGGGCAGCAAGAAGCTCGGCTTCACTCTTGTTCCACATGTCCCCGGCAACCTGGCCGCTCTCTTCCCGTCCGTCCTGGTACAAATTTGGTAATAATAGGGGTCACGGTACCTCGTGTCCTGCTAAGCTACATAATAATGCACTAATCTTCAATTACTCAAAAATTGTAATCAGTAAATAATTCATGATGGCAAAAAATCATGTATTAAAAATAAATAATTAAAATTTACTGAGAAGTAATTATAATACAAAGAAAGCCGGTGTACCAGCTTTCATTCATAGCATGTACATTGACGTCGACGGAACGCCTTCCCGTATTGACAATCTGTCTCTAAAAAGGCGAGGCTCCAAATCTCACCACTGCCACCATTTTAATGTTTGAAGTTCACATTTTAGTATACGGACCAGCTTTGGATGTACGTATATTAAACTAGAAGCTTCAAAATTGTTAATAAATAATATTTGGTCACTAATAAATAAGAGCCAATCAGCAGAAATATGCCTTAAATAATATAATTGTTACATATCAGTAATAATTAGTAACAAATTTTAATTAATAAACAGTAATTAATGACTCATTTATAACACCTTGAACCATTAGTAATTAATTATTATAAATAGTAGTAAAGAAATATGAGCTAGAAACAAACAATTATACAGTAATAATAACTAAACCCGTAACTTACTAGAAGGAATGTAAGAAGTACTAATCAATTACATTTTATAAAACAGATAATTTACATTAGTTAGTTAGCATATTCTATGATATGTTAATTCAGGATAGATCGGTCAACAACACTGAAGACTTACAACCATAAACCTGCAAACTTACAAAAACACTAGATCAAAACCATAAGAGTGTAGCCCTATAATACTACTGTAGACTTACAGTGCTAACACTGGCATTTTAATAATATTATTAATCTACACTCCTCCAATCAATGACTCGCCTAATGAAATGACTGAAACAGACTTGATTAGCTAGTGGATCATAAGGGGCTACTTACTGAATTAATACAAATTTTTGAATTATACTCAAAAACCAAGTTCTCGATTTGGCAATCAACTTCACTCTATCAAATATATAATAAATTATAGAGTGAAGTTGATTGCCAAATTCTCTCCCAGTCAGACAATTCTTAGATTTCCTCCTCAACATCCAAAGCATAGTCCATCACAAAGCAGGGCAGTTCATACATGAACATACAACCTAAACAATGCATATTCCAGCATTTCTCTCACATTAAAATTGGTGCAATTCAAACCCTTCCACATAAAATTTGTTCATTTCTATGCAAGTATTATTTGGGTGGTGCAGGAAAAATAATTTGCAATTTGCCACAAAAATATCTATACCCACGTTCACCTAAGTGAAGATACATAAAACAGCATTTCAACAGAACATCTTCATTGTTTAACACTATTATCCATAAAACACAACTGTCGACTCTTGAAACATTTTCAACGTTTACACAACACGAAAGTGTAAATAATTCTGTCAATCAGATGAAAAGAGCGCAAACTCTCGAAATTTCAACTTGTATTTTTTAACAGATTTGTGTTCTCTTAGGTGCAAGACATCCTCTAATCTTTCAGTTGTTATTCTGTTGTGGTGGTAGGAGGTGCTATTCACGTTATAAAAAAAAACTCCAACTCTATAAAAAAAAGCTCTCCTAAAAAATTTTGAAGAATGGACTCGATGTTTTTTTGGCTTAGAATTAGTCCCTTGCTGTACCGACTTCCAACGTCGAAATCAGTTTTTAAATTTATAAAGTAAGATAAAAAGCAATTAAATTTTAATAAATTAATACTAGGGACATAAGAAATGATCGCTAAATGATGCCGTACATAACAACGATAAGCTAGTGTACAGACCAATCAAAAAATGACAGCACTAGATTATGTTGGATAAGCCAAGAAAATTAATGATGAAAAAACAAACCACAAACATTCGGGCAAAGCCTTTAGCCGAGGTACTTGCAATATTTCAATCCATGACAATAATTGTTTGTGTGTTCCACTATCACTTTAGAACACAGATAGAAAATTAAGGGAAGTTAACCGTCAAGCTGTTAATATGGTCACGGTTACTATCGTTGGGTGATGAGAAAAATTCATGGTTTGGCTAAGACATGTTTGGTTAGCTTGGGATAAGTTAGGGCTTGTTGGGTGAGCTTGGGATAAGTTAGGGCTTGTTGGGGGTGAGCTTGGGATAGGTAAAGATTGGTGAGCTTGGGATGTTGGTAAGATTGGTGAGCTTAGGATATTGGTGAGATAGGCGAGGTTAGGATATTGGTAAGATAGGTGAGCTTATGGTACATTGACATATGTTTGGTTAGGATGAGATAGGTTATAGGAGGATACATTAGGATAGATTACGAAAGAATAGGCTAAAATCGGTTATCAAACGTTTGATCATTTTAGTTCAAAAATGACCTCAGTTTCACCCCTAGAGCAGGAAGCCCAACATCGACACCATGGCAAGACAGATCTAAACACATACAAGAACACATGCTTATTATTTCCTAGGATAAAGATTGTAAAACGAATTACACACGTGAACACATTACGTTAATTAAATCACAGGAAACCAGTTACAAGATGCCATGTTCAGGAATTAATTGCTAGGAGTGCAGAAATGACAGACCAGCATGTCAAAGACGACGTATGGCTTGAAGGCGGAACGGTTAGCAGCCTCTAGTGAGGGGTGGGAGTTGAGCTCTCCTTTATAGAAGTGCTGGCACGGGAACAGCGCGATGGTCGGGTGCATCCTGTACTGCATGTTCAGGCTGCCAAAAAAACAATTGATCAAAAACTACGGGATATAAATGACACAACACATTTAAAAAATCAAATAAAAACATGAAGTTGGAGATGGAAAAATAAAAAGGAAGAAATCTTTGGATGTTTCATTTCCAGACAAGCCTTATTAGCGAGTGAAAGGTCTATCGAATAAGTTCTGAAGTTCTAGGAAGTTGCAATGAAAAACTGAAAAATAGCACATTCATAAAATTACTCACTACAAAGAAAAATATGTTTTCCTATTCCTACGTATAATTAGCAACAGAAGTAGACTTTAAACGAACAGAATTGGAGAACGATGCGTCACTTTATGAATAGGTTGCAATATGATTGATCCCCATAACGAACATTTCAGCCAGGAAGTGCTTGAAATGAACATGAGTGACATGACCACAGTGTTCTTTCTCTATCGTTTTCTGGTCAATATACGCAATTTTTGTTTTAATTGAATTCAACCATAAAGACCACCTGAATAGTCTCCTTGGTTAAATTTTACTCGAAAGACGAAACTCAGGGAATTTACCCAGGAAATTGACAGTCTAACAACCTTGAGTGAACACATGAGTATTTTTGTTGGAACTTGAAAGTAGGCCATTTTTCACATTTCTGCAGTGAGAAAAATTTGCCACAAAACCGGTATCTTTTGTGTGCTAACTTGTCACAGAACCGATCCACACAAGTGTGTCATCAAACAAAATCAGTCAACGTACTGCGAAACTTTTGTGAGTCATGGGTTGATGCGACGTGCATAAGTGTGCCAACCGCAACACATTTGGCATAAGTTAGCATTATTTCACAAAAATGTTTCACTTCCTCCGACTGGCTAGAGATTAAACAAATTAACAGACTATATCTACGAATTCGAAAAACTTTGAAGACCGTAAATCTAAATTATAAATTTTAATTTAAAATTATATTCCTTTCATAAATTCACATAAGTTAATTTTAAAGCTTAATCTTTTCCTGAAATTTCAAACTTGAATATGATTCCACTTTCTCAACCACTTGAGCACGTGGCCAAAGGTGATACATCAATTAGTACCAAAATTTTTCTGAATAACTGTTGACACACAAAAGTGTGTCAAAATTTCTCACAGGGAGTAGCCAGGGTCTATTTTTTCTACCATCTGAGACGCAACTAGATTCAATTGAAAAGAACCCAAAGCGCTTTTGCATTCAATTGAAGCCAAATATGATCTATTGTGTCTTCAACTACCTGAGTGAAACAAAAAATATTGCTCTGATGTTCAACGTAATTTAACTGTTAATTAGACTAACCTGTGCACGAGGTTTGGTTTATTTTGCTCAATCGCAATGTGGTAGTAAATTCTCTCAAACAGCGACTGTTTCATATTCTTGCCCTGCGCCAACTGTGACAGCACTGTAGGAGGTAGTTGTAGGTGATCACCCGCCAGCACCAGTTTTCGAACTCCCGTCAACAAAGGCAGCCAAGTTTCCGACTCCTTGCATTGCCCCGCTTCGTCCACAATACACACAGACACCTCCTTGTTGAGCACTTTTGACACAGTCTCGTTGCAGCAGCTACCTAAGGTGCTCGTGATGACGTCAGCAGAAAGCAGAACCTCACGCTGTACGTTGAACCTCATTTCGGCAACTTCCGATGGCGTGAAGTGCTGTCGACAGTCTCTCTCAAACTGTGTCTTTCTCTTCGCGAGTTCCACAACCCTATCTTCACACCTTTTTTTCCTGATGGGATCAGTTTCGGCCATCATTTCCGACCTAGCAATGGATAAGGTATGCGCCATTCGCTCGAACTCGAGTCTAGACCTCTCATCAGGAGGGCCAGATAATATTTGTTGCAGTCGTTTTTCCACCAAGGATTCACACGACAAACTCTGTATCACTCGATCATAGCACTGCCGACCAGGGAACCCATTTCTGACTATTCTGAGTCTGATACCAGTACTGGCAAGGCCCACGAGGCGCCTTGTAAGCTCGTCAACAGCAGCGTTTGATGGAGCGCACAGCAGTATGCGACTCTTTAGATTACTCTCTCGAGCAGAACGATAAATTTGAGCTACAAGGGCCACAAGAGTTCTTGTTTTACCCGTGCCTGGGGGGCCGTGTATCAAAGATATCCGAGGAGCTCCGTCATTGAGGACACATGATGACACGGAACACACAGAGTGATGCTGAGATGAGTTTAAAGGCATTTCTGGTATGATGTACTCTCGCAAAATAGGAGGAGGAGCCACGCATTCTATCTCAGGCTTCAAGACGTATGGTCCCAGAGGATTTTTTTGCAACTGCGTCAGCCCATCCCAAAGTCTAATAGATGGTTTCAAGTATGATACATTGGAGACAGTCAGGATTGAACCATGAAGGATTTTAGTAGCAAGGCCTTTAGATGCAAGAACACTCAACGAAAGAGTAGTTGTGGCGTTAGGAATATTATCTTTGAGAGCTTTGCTAACAGCAGTTCTGTTATACCTCGAGTGTTCAGTAACGTAGGCAAAAAGTACAGTGCTACGATTATCTATTGGAACCTTGATAGCAATTAATGACCCAGTACGAGGATGAAGGCCTTGCTTTTCCTGTACGTGATTAATAAGCGTCACTATCTTGATTAGAGTGAAATTGTATCCTTCGCACCGTTGACTTGCCATCCACAAAGAAGGAGCTGGGTTGTGGTTCACCTTTACCACGTCTACTTCACACTTGAACCATACCACGGTCTGATGAAACTTAAGCCAGTCCCTGTAGATGCTTTCCCAAATTTCATAAAATAACAAAACACTGAATATTTCATGGTAGTCCTTGAAGCATTCATACAAAATTAAGGTAGGGAAAACCAAGCCTTTGTTGCTCAACAGTGGTGGAGGTTTCATGGATTTGCCTCTCGACTGATTCTCGTGGTATTGCTTTAGCCAATCATAGTTCCAGGAACAGACTTTGTGCACGAAATAGTAAGAACAGAGATAAAACTGGTGAACATTAGTTGATACATTCTGTGAATGAGGAGCTTTAGGCGAGAGCTCCCTGTAATTAACATCATTTGGTCCCACTTTTTCTTTGTCTTTCCGTGGAGAAATAATTTTGATCTTTTCTAGATCTTCAAATCGAATTGGAAAGGTGACACGATTTTTGTGTTTGGACTTTTCTGGGTAAGATTTCAATATACCACCTGGTAAACGATTTCTGATTTCGATTGCAGCTGGAAGAGAAGCAACCAATTCAGGCTGGTCAGTTTCGATTGCAGCTGGAAGAGAAGCAACCAATTCAGACTGGTCAGTTTCCATTGCCTGCAAACTTTCAGTGTCAGTCGGTTTGTTTGATAATGATGAAGACATTGAAGATTTCTTAACGTCACTGGAGTGTGAGCTTTGAGCAGCCGAAGCTTGAATGTTAACTGACTTGAGTTTTTCTTGCAAGCCCGTAACTGCATCCGTCGGTACCGAGCTTGTATCATTGGAAACATTCTCAGTGATGTTTTCCCTGTCATTTTCTGAAGTTGCTTGATTATCAGCATGGGAAGGGGCAACATCTTTTGGGTCAGTTTTCTTAATTTTAGTAGTCTTTGACTTAGTTTTGCTTGCACAAATATCAGGCGAAGGGAAAAGATTTACTTCAGTGAGCTTCTGACTCCTGTTCTTTCGTGTAAACTTTGCTGCCACAGTTGCGGGCTTTTTGCTAGACTGATTTCTCCCTACAGCCACTGAAATGTTTTCGCTTGAACGTACGGATTCAAAATCATATCGATGATCTTTGCTGCTGTGAGCATGGGAAATGCTTGATGAGACATTTTCCCTAGGAGCACTTTTCAAAGATGTCTTTGAAGTATGCTGAGACACAGCCTTCTTTGATTCGTTTTTAGAGGAGCTTGACGAGGGCAAACTTACATTGTACGTCTTGGCAAAAGCATCTCTGAGGCTGTCGGACGATTTCCTTCTATTTCTTGGACTAGTGCGCTTCACTTCTTTCTTACTTGTTTGCTTCTTCTGCTCAGCAGACTTTAGGAAACTAGTACTTCTTGAAGACTTGGTTTTGCTTGAACTGGACTCACGGTTATGTGACTTTGACTTCTTCAATGATGGCGCTATGGGGCTGGTGAGCATCACAGTGCGCTCCACAGTAGTTTTGGATCGAGCCTTTTGCACGATGTGAGATAGACTATCTATGTCCTCACCAGCAATTGGAAAAGCAGAGGAACATATTGCATCTCTGGGTTGGTTTGTTTTAAAAGACTTGGGTTTATTTATGCTCAGTGATTGCTTACACTCCTTTTCTGAAGTTCCTGTCTTATCATCTGACTCAGCAGCACTAGTTGTAGCTTTGGAGCTACCAGCAGAGTTTTGATTTTTGTCGCTTTTTATGCTGCTGGACTCCAACGACCCTTGTTCATCGACGGTATCTGAGTAAAAGTTCTGTGACAGAACAGGGAACCACATGTCATCTTCCTCCAATTGTGCAGTTTGTTTCTCTGGTGCATCAACTTTATTCTTGCTTTCATCAGTGGCCTCTGCAAGTTGGCCACTTAATTCAGCACCATCACAGAGATCTGCATTGTTTTCATCATCTATCTGAGAGTACTTATTGAACAAGTCATCTAAATTCGGCTCTGGGCTGCTAGGAATGGGTCCAAACGATTCTTGAGCAACTGACATGTTCTCTTGGGAACAAATCATTTCTTCCTCTTCATCTGACAGGTAAATACATTCACCGATCTGTGAGTAAACCATCAACACATCATCATCTTCGTCTTCCTCTACAGCACTAAATTCATTATCTTGAGGGACTTCTTGCTTTATTTTAACATTTGGTTTCAATAGAGGTTGCAACATTTGTGAATTTGGCTCTTCCTTGATATTGAGGGCTACCATTTCCACGTCAGTTTTTGGTTCCTCCCCACGGATTAGGGGATGAAATTCTTCGGTGATGCAAGAACTACTTTTATCAGCTGAATGGCTTTGGTCAATTACAGGTGCTCCAGACCCAGTAATGCTGGAGCTACTGGGAGAAGGTGCACAAGGTAAAGACATAGAATCAAAAGGAATCGGATTTCCTAAACGTTCAGGAGCCTTGCAGTGAGGCACCAGAGGAGTGCTTGTGCAAGCAGAGGGCAAGTCAATATCCGGTAGATCATCGTCATCCAGTGAAAAATCATCCAAGAAGAAATCAGGAACTTTGCCTGCTGCTTTAGCTAAAGGTTTACTTGGACCAGCTTTGAAAATGACGTCATTTTTACTGAAAGAAGTGTGTGTATTAGACGAGGTCGAATCTTGCTTCTTTGAAAAAAGATCATCTCTCAAAGACTCCACTGAGCAGCTATCTTTGGCTAATGACCT
>JACJUY010003003.1:71755-84950 GCA_014220935.1 Platorchestia sp. MABIK | reverse complement strand
ACGTTAGGTGTTCCTACAAAGACCATCATTTCTGAATCAGTGAACATAACACAGTTGATACTTGACCGCAATCAAATTTTGAGTATGGCTCATTGAACGACGAGAAGCTTCAATGAACACCAACTCCCTACTCTTTGAACCACGAAAAATATCTTAACGAAAATTTTAATGCTCAAATTATTTATGGTAAAATTTGTAAGCTATCATGAAACACGAAAATTTACGAACACAAATGCCAAACGTTTAGCCGTAACAGCAAAACTGCTATCCAGCTATAAAACTTTGGCCACCGTCAAATGAATTCGGTGAAAATATTGGTGCATGTAAAAACCGGCGCAATCGATAGCCGAAGCTTGGCGTTACGGCCGTGGTTACGGCGCTCCCACTGGAGTCGCTGTCAGAGAGAGTAAGGCTTTAGCCGTGATGCTGGCTAAGCCTCACCAAAACCGGTCATGATCTGTGCAGTCCGGCAGAGGAAAAACACGACTGCAAGAGGATGTCGAAATAAAAAAAAAGGTGATTTTGGGTTTAGATCGGATGAAAGATAGCTCGAGTCTCATCAATGGAAACTGTTGAACAGTGTACGCAGGGTTCAGACCGTAAAAAATTGTGTTTTTTCTTTACTTAAGCATGCTCTCTGGAGCAATGAAAACGATCGACGGGCGATTAAAAAAGATCTCGTAGCATTGCTGTAGTGGCTGTAGGTATGAAAGTTTCATTTATTCGTTCTGTGTATGGAGAAAGATCTTTAGTGAACGTTACGCAGCTCATACACGATGCTATGAACGACATCTTTCCACTTAGCTATATTGATCTGCGCGTTTTTATAAATATGCCCAGTACGTGTAGAGCAGTTGATGAGTATCCGATCATGTAATTGTTAAAAAAATAACAAATGTGAACAATCCAAGGGCCAGCAACAATTTCTGCATTATCTTTTTACCATAGCACAAACTCGAGTGGAGTTATTCCATCTCGAACTGATTTTACATCTTGCTGATCCGACCATCCAATCCATTTGTCTCGTGGTGTGCACGCGTCGTATACAAGCTCCTCTGGATGAACAGGATGATTTTGTGTATATTTTTATGAGGTTTACAGCTGAAATTGTCTTGACTGATTTTGATGATTTAGAAGATTTTCTTGACTGAACAAAGAAACAACATTTACCATCTTCTAAGCAACAAGTGGAATAGCGAAATGAGTACTAATGTATTTGTTAATGATTATTTTTTGTACTCCCTGTAAGAGAAGGAACAAATTTAAGAAATCACAACCACCACACAAGTTACCAAATTTTACTACGCGTTCGGCGAGGCACTGGGAATATTTTCTGCTAGTTTGTCTCTTGTAATTAAGATTAGCAGAATTAAAACTGAATAAGAAGAAAGAGCCTCTGCACCAGCACTGGTAAGGGTGATTTTATAACAGTCTCTGTACTTTCCATTCAGAATAGTTTTTTCAGTACACGAACATGTTTTTCATCGCATATTTTGATGCACATTGACATTCGAATGATAGGGTACAGTCAACATTAATCAAATAGTTCATACCTAACTAAGAGCTTCATTGAGTTTAGTCTTCGTACGAACAGCATGATTTTGAAAGTAGTGAAACATAGTAAGTGTACATGCCAGTTTCTTATTCCCGAAACACTAACACTTGGCTTGAGTGTTTGCAAATTAACTGCTATGACTGGTTCAGGCATGGTATTGTATCTTAAAAAATAGATGGAAAGGCGGAGAAATGTAAATTCACAATTCGTTGCGCGCGATCCCGTGACACCTAATATTCTTCGTTCATGTGAGAGTTGTATCAGGAACGAGAGATCACGCTAGCGACGGGACTGCATGTGTACAGCCTTACTATACTGAATTGCATTGTCGCTCGCCCTACTGTGTTGATCTGCGCAGATGCCAGCGGCGATGTGTCACTGGGTATTCTTATACGAGTTGTTTTATTGTGCTGAATGGTGCTTGGAACGAATTATACAGCATCGTCTGTACTCTGATAAAAGTAAAAGGAGAACACGTGTCTGGCTTTGTGAATGAGCAATCTCACTTGTATCGGAGTCCAGTCAACTTTCTTTGGAAACGAGGCTTCATAGTCACTTTTATTTATCTTTGCACACAAAATTAGCTCCATAGTTCACACATTTTTTTATTTTCATTGAAGATATTGAGGTATGTCTCCTTCATACTAGACTACAGCATTCAAAGCACAATAAATCTAAGATGAAAGGACCAATATCTTTTTCTTTTCACAAAATGTGTTCTTAATCTGATAAAAAACATTTATGTTCCACCACTTTGGAAGCATATCGATTCCGTGGGTGATTTACAGGACATGTTTGTGTGAAATCAAATGCTTGAGTTCTTCACTCTGTTTACGACTTTGATTTTATCCCTTCAAACTGCAGAATAAGTGTAGGCTCACGAAATTCTTTACATTGCAGAACAGCAGATTGAAAACTATTGTTTATGCAATACTCTGTCAACAATATCCGTCGCAATCGTAATCGACATCCAACAATCAGTGCACCATCAACTTAGCAGACAGCTATGGCGCTGCGCAGCGGCTTCGCAAAAATGTCCACTGCACTGCAGTAGCAGCCTGGGTGTGAATATGCATGAGGTGATGCAGTTGCGTAGCCGTGAGGCAGCTGCGGCGGCTTGCTTAGATCCCATAGCTGTTAAACTGGTGCATTGATTCATGCTTTTTCCACCATGTTTTGAAATACGATGCAATCTGTCGCAAATAATTTTAAATGATTATGTATTGTATAAAGTTTATCCGAGCGATGGAAAAATTCGAAATTATCTCTAAAAACAGCTCAACCCAAAAGTTTCCTTGAAGAGCCTCACTTAAAGTTTCTATTTTCCCTGCTATCAGCTTTAGCGTTTCATAAACGGAAGTACATAGATTGATTGGAGCTCGACTACAACGGACGCCTCGTCACAAACCATGTCATGTTGCCGCATCCTGATGTTTCAAAGTAACTTTGTTGGACAAAGAAAACGGCATGCGCTTGGTGACGATCACTACGGAGTGATGAAACAAAAAAAATCTTTGAACATCGTTATGCAAGAAAGGTTTGACGAAGAAATTTTGAGAGTGCTATGTGAAGAGACTCTCCACATTGAAAAGAGTCAACCTGGAAGCAATTCCGTCAAATTTTTCATTTAGTTTTTTCGCTGCTTTAAAACTAACAAAATCAATTTTAATAAATGATACAACGAGATGTGAAGACTACATCTAGATACTGGATGAAAACTTCAATAGTATGCGCGAAATATGAAGGTTTACCTTCTGGCAGCAAAGGAGCATAGGTATATCATGATTAAATAATTCAATTTGATTTCAAAAATTTGCAGGATTTTGAGAGTGTATACGATTAGAGTGAAAGAAAATCTAATCGAGAATGTAATGAAACATGATTAGAATTAAAATGAAAAACGAATGGTTGGTGAGAAGCAAAAATATTGAGGCAAACAAACATCGGCATCTTAGGATGCTTTATTTCCAATCAAGCCTGATACATATGATCTTGAGCATTGGTTTTTCAAATGTCTTATAACTAACACTATATTTATAAGACACCATGACGGTTCCCCCGTAAAGCCGGAACCCATTTCCGACACCTGGGTTGAGTGGGGGTATTGTGCTTGAGCTTTCCCTTATACCCAACGGGGAAAATCGCAGCGCAAGCGCCGGGATACGAACCCTCGTCTCCAACATGCATGGCCGATCCTTTAACCACTGTGCCACTGCAAGCTGAATGCAGCAGCAATACTGAATGTAGCAGCAATGTTCTATTTCTCCTACCGCACCAAAACGATCTACGTACTAGATCGTCTTTGAATAGCTTTCTTGTTATATTTCCTAAAAAATTTATGTACGTGTGACGAGAGACTTTAAGGGGAACGTCAACCCAGAATCCAGAAAATCCCTGGTTTTCTTTTTATTGCTTTATTCGCTAGAGATATGCTTACTTCACAAGCTCTCAAATTTGCAGAATGATCTGAGCATCGTAAGTGGGAGAAATGGGATTCGGAAGGGGGGGAGAGGTCCAATCAGCAGGCAGCGCCGACCAGCAAGTGCAACCCCAGAAATTTTGTTTTTGTTATTTTTTTGCTTTACTCAATACAGAAGTCTTTGTTTTACAAAAAGTGAAAATTTAGAACGTTCTGTGCTTCGTGAGAGTGGCAAACAAGGGGAGGAAGGGGATGGATTCGAATACAGCTGCTATCGTCGGACAGCCACCGCATTAGACACGAACCAGAAATTTCTGGATTCTGTTTTGTTGATCTATTCGACACAGAACTCCTTAGTTTACAATCTAGCAAAGCTACACAACGTTCTTTGCTCCGTGAGAGGGGTAAACAAAGGGGGAAGGGGAGGAGCGCGTCGATGGGGACGCCGCAGCGTGAGCCCCTGTGGGGTGATACGAATCTATGATACGTATCTATGATACCCATTGTGGTACTGGTTCTTTCGAGGACCCATGAAAAACTTACAAGAAAAAAAAATTCAAATGTTTAGATAGCTTCCAGACCGTCGTGCGCGTCAATTTTTTCAAGCAATATAGCAATTTTTCCAAGCTATTGGAAAAAAAAGAAAAAAATGAAAGATGGTGGAAAATGCGTTTCCTGAACAGTTGAAGATAAAAAGTTCGAAACTTATCTCCTCCAAACGTTGTTTTCGAAGAGCAACAATTTATGTCTCATAGAATGCGCAAAGAGTTCGTTAATAGCTGGACGTGGGCTCGTCATGAATTGCATAGTTATTTTTAGTTACATGGAAAAATTAACAGAAAAGTGCATGACTTTATGAAAAAAATTCAAAAATTAAGACAAATAAACTTCTGCGAATTTCACAACGAGGCCACGTCCTGCTATGCACCGACTCTTTGCGCAATTAATGAGATCTAAATCAATGCTCTACAGTAATAACTTTCGGAGAAGACAGCTTTTGAAAAAAAACTTTTTTGCACCCATTTTTCCCAATTATCTTCGCAATTATGGGAAAAAGTCTGGAAGATGAGCCCTATTTACTTTCTGAAATACATGCGTATGCCAAATTTCATAGATCTGGATCCCATGGAACAAACGTGATAGCCATTTTCTCGCATGCGCCCGGACGTTCCCCTTAATCTTGTTTCTTACTTTAATTACAAATGAACACTTCAGCATCGTTCTATCTCAGCCCTCGAAATCCAATAAAAAATGCTCAATTAGGTGGGTGTGAATGTCGACTATGAGATGAACATGCACTCAAAACTCTGTCCAACTCTTCAAGGCATTTTTCATCATTCTTCATCTTACTAATAGCACACTGAGAAAATTAGATACCTCCTACAACTTAGAAAACAGTAACTGATCCGATGAAATGCACTTATATGTTTCTGTCCCAATCTTCGCACAATCATAGACGTAGATATCACGGTAGGTTTGCCGACAAGGATACTTATAACGAAGCATTTTATAAAATACGTTACTGTACATTATTTTCCAACTTCATTGAAAATGAACCAATTTGTTTTTCGTTATTCTCCTTCAACTTCACGTTTCATTGTATTACAATTTTTGTCTCTCAAATGCGACAGCCATCGACTGTTGAAGCAAAATTGAATTTTCATGAAAATGAAAAACAAATTCTAATTTCTAACCACTATGTTCACCTAACGATACTTGATCAGCAAATATCAGATAGAAAGGCCATTCAGTCAATAGGTTATAAAAACAATACGATATTGGCTCGTAAGCCAAAATATATGCATCATTGCCCTGTATTCGCACATCGCCGCCGATTTGTTTGCACTTGCATGACAATCTTTTTTCATTTTCATTCTCGAAATGTTTTCTGTGGGCATTGCTTCGTTTGAAATTCTATAAATTAAATGCGTTGTGAAGCATGTCTTCTCGGAATTAGAACGCTTGTTGGTTGGTGCTTGTTGATGTATTTGCACGGGAAGTTAATTTAACATTTTTTCCTGTCATTCTATCATGCATTACACAATCATTGATCAAACATCAGTTTAGATGCGTATGGGATTACCTGCAAGTGTTGTTTTGCTAGTGAGTATTTTGTGAACTTTCTTTCTTTTTTGGGACTTTCAAATTTCCATCGTTTTAATTATAATCACTGGACTTTTCATCAATTCCAAAGCTACTTCTTTCAAACATCCTTTCGATACCCCATTATCGATAACCACATGGATCACAGTTTGAAATATTTTAAAAAAATTAAAAATGCAACTGTAACCTCATATGTAGAACGAAATTCAATTTCTATCCCTACACCGCCGATTTTTCAATTCAAACGTTTTTGAAAATCTCTATCGACTTTAACAACTTATATCTCATAACTCCACCAACATTGATTTACAAAATAATTATTGGATATTTCGATGGTCAAAATCACCACAGGGTATGTAATGAAAGTGAAAGTAAAGACAGCTGATGTAAAAATCATTTTAATTAGTGAACGTTTCGGCTTCAAGCTCAAGCCATTATCAACACCTGTGAAAGATAATTGAAACACAGAAAATAAGACACGGCTAAAAAACAAAAAGAATACAACTTAAAATAGTGCGAAAAAAGTAATAGTGAGCAAATCTGATTTTTCAATTTTAAGTTTCTGTGTAAATAGAAACGTCCTACGTATACTAGAATCTCTGTACATTCAACAATTGGAACCACCTCTAAATTCAATGTTATCATCATTCCAATTAAAAATAGCCTGATTTTCAAAATATTATTGTAGTATAATCTCTCAGTTCCCTTTTTTTCGCACTATTTTAAGTTGTATTTTTTTTGTCTCTTAGCCGTGTCTTATTTTCTGGATTTCAATTATCTTTCACAGGTGTTGATAATGGCTTGAGCTTGAAGCCGAAACGTTCACTAATTAAAATGATTTTTAAATCAGCTGTCTTTACTTTCATTTTTATTTTGAAACTTGCACGCGTGCTCCAACCTAACTTAATCATAAGGGTATATAATTATTAGACATTCGAAAATAGCGTCGGTACACACTATCAATTGAATAGCGTTAGTACACACTATCAATTAAATAGCGTTAGTACACACTATCAATTAAAAAGCGTTAGTACAGCCTATCGATTAAATAGCGTCAGCACACACTATCAATTTCGAAGTACAATTTAGTATCATTTCCCTTCGCCTTACATTCAGCAACATTTGTAACTGTCTTGCTGACTTTGTCACAAAATCGCTAAACGTATATGTCAAGAAAAATAGGCTATGTTTCCCTAAGCAATCTCATGAATGTTCGCCGTCTTTCTTTCGTGAGCAGCATTTGTAAGTTCTAAGCATAACCAAATGAAAAGCATTTGTGTTTTCCTCAACATCATATTCACCCATTAGCATGAGTATTATAATTCTAATAATGGTTTAATTACCAATTGATGACATTTATGTAAAGAATTATTGAAAAAAATCAACGTTGAAACTAACATGATGCTTGAACTTTATTGGAAATTAAAAGGTTTTTCTTTCTTTCTTTTCGTATTTAAGAACAATGGAAATGTTTTATTTTGTCTTCTTCCGGTGATTTCAAAATGTCTGTTGACGGACCTTAATTTCTTGGAAGATAATCCAAATTCTGCACAAAGTCAGCAAGAATAACGGTTTACAGTTGTTTAAGGATATGTGATTTCACACATTAAGTGAATGAATTCAGCATTTCAAAACAAGCGATTTCTTTACTATCGCATTTATAGTACCCCAAACAAAGATATGACTTTCAGTAGCTCCTCTGAAAGTTTGTTATACAACACGTATACTCAAATCACGTCTTTGTAAAAGCGAAGGTCAGCTTGCTTTCAAATCTACGCGTAAATCTAAGTGGTACGCCACCATGAGGTTTTTCACTATCAACGATTGCTATTACCCATCATGCTCTGAAGGCTTCACGATGTCACAAGCTAGTGCTCGAGTAAAGGCTATTGCTTTCTACCAAACGGCATGAATTGCTTAAGCTGCATCGCCTCAGTTCATTTCGGAGTGTCCAAGTGAACTCATGAACGTTTGGATATTTTGAGTAACCACCTACCAATGAATTTCGTTGGCTACTGTACGCGGACTACCTGCATAGAATTTAAACGCTGACGCTCAAACAATAACTTTAATACATATTCAATAGTAGGAAATAAAATGCTTGTGTAAAAAATTAAATAAATGAATGTGCTTTGTTGGTTTTCTCATTCCATTTGCGACTGAATGGTTGGGATTTTTGAATTTCATAGTTTTGAAAAAAAAACTCGTCCATTATAATAGCTTTCGAAATAGATAGTGTATGAGCGTAAATCAAAATACACTTAAAGCATAAAGCATAGTTTACACTTTTTATGAGCTGAAAGATAAGTTTCATAAATATCCCAAGCTCTACTATTTTCAGATATCTTTAATACGTTCCGTTAATTCGTTTTACTATGATTCTGAGTTAAGCATCGCGTACATCAATTTTTGGTATTAATTTTTTATACGTTAGTAATCTGTTGTTCAATTTCTTATGTTTCCAGAGTGTTGATTACTCATAGGTTGGTTAGACTAGTGTAGGTTGGTGTGACAAATGGTGAACGGGACACTGTACATAAATTATTTTAAAAGCCTGGCATCTGCTCAATTCGGTTTATAAGCCTAGAAAATGCAGTGAGGAAAACTGAATCCATTTTTCAAGAAAATGAAACTTTTCACTCACAAAAAATAGTGAAAATCCTTTCAACAATTTCACTGTTAACAAATACAAAAATATTTATGATAGTTTACTACCGATATAACATCACTTAAATCATATAGGAAAAATTAAAGAAAACGGAATACTAATTCCTTGTATTTTATAACAACTAATTCATCTGACATTTTTAGCTGAGTAACCAGTTAGGAAATAAATGAAATCGATTGAAATCGTTCTGAGTTAAACGTTTAAAATACATAGTTGACTTGACATCTCTGAGCCTCTTAGATTTAATCATGCATTCCCTCTCTACATATTTCTCAGGGTAACTTTTATTTTCAGAAATAGTGATAAAACCAGTGTTAATTACACGTGAAGAACAGTTTCTGTCCTGCCAATATCATTGAGTAAAATATCGTTAAAATATTACTTAGAAGAATTATGGCGTACTTTGATTTAGAACAGAAATCTTTTTATATGATAATCAGCGTTGCTTCCGATCAAAAAATTGGGAGCGCAAGCCATTCTAAAACATCTGCAATATCTAATTCCTAATGGACGAAAGGAATCTAGTTTCTCTGTATATATTGACTTTCACAAAGCATTTCACTGAGTTAATAACAGCATATTACTCTCGAAGTTGAAACTCTACGACATTAGATGGATTGCTATTTGATTATTTAAGTCAGACATGACAAATCAAAAGCAATCAGATTCAATTGGTAACTCCCAATCGGAACTTTTTGATTTCAGCCATGGTGTTTATCCTCAATTTTTGGTATTTATTGACGATATTGTTCAATGAATATTATTTTTGAAACTTTTTCTTTTTGTTGGTGATGACAATTTTACTTCAGTCATTTCCTGTGGACGCCATTTTACAGTCGCAAACAGGATTAAATGGCAAATTAGAAAAGGTCTTGGTGTAGCTCGAGGCAAATTAAAAATGCGTCAATGTTGATAAAATTAAATTTATTCTATTGTCCTCAAGTTTAAAGCAATGTATCTTTTTGACTCTTCGAAATCAGTGATGGTCAGATAAAAGAACCGATTCATTCAAATTTCCCAAGCATTATCACTGATAACAGTCTGACTTTCAAATAATTAGCACTTTGTAATTACTAATTAGTACTTTGTAACGTATATGAATCCTGAATTTGTTCTTTAATGGAGAGCCTGTTGTTTTGAATTTGATCCTAAATCTGTCCTTTAATATACTTGCAGTTTTTGTTCACTATGTTACAAAATATGATCAATTTCATCAATCTTACTTTTCTTTCCTACACGCCAACAACTATTCAATCAGCTTAAGACACGTTTAAATTAAGTGATCTGAATGTAAACGTAAAATGAGGTTTCCAAAGGATACCCTACATGTCCCTGAACGAAGTAGAGTTTACAAGTAGTTATTTCTTAACCTGAACGTTGTAATAATAACTGTTTTACTGATGTGTTGCTTGTGGAAATAATATTTATCGAATTGATTAAATTTAGACTTTCATTTCTAAAAAAGAAATAAATATTAAGGTTGACATACTATGGCTGCCGGTGTTGCCGACTCTGAAGTACGATTTACCCCTAAGCCTACATACTTGAATTTTCAAACTAACGGTGAAGTAAATTCAGCCATTCACCTGATTTAACCTGATTCAACTTGGTTCGTCAACTGAACGAACAGTCAATTAAACAGCAAAGCTTAGGAAAATCAATTTCACATATCTGAGAGTGAATAAACCAGCCCCATGTTTTAAATTGATGATTTTGTAGGTCCTACATCCACTGTCTAAGAAAACAAATCTTTGAAGCCGTTCTGTTTGAACTATACAGGACTTCGTCTTCTGAGCAGGACATTTCCCCACCTCGCCGTGCCGCGTGTACGGGTCTCAAGAGCGCAGCTTTGCAGAGCTGAGCTCGTCGGTCATAGCTCACTTTCATTGACTTTATAGCTCCATTTTTCTTCTGCTTGGGAGGGTTAATTGGCGTAGAAATACTGCTGTTCTCCCAGGAATTATATTTCACTTGAAGCGTCACTGGAATGACGGCTAAATGTTCGCTTGAGAGAGAAAGTCCTGAGTGACATTAGCCAAAACTAATGTAATTTCATATATCAAGAAATTTGTTCAAGATTAGGAACTTCAGTAAAAAGGACAAACTTTAGGAGCAATGAGACGAGTAAAAATGTCCGTTGTGAGCCTGCTTAAATTTTCATGGTCAAATCGTTACCAAGTCAGAACACACTAGATAAAGTACTATATGTGTGATCAAACGACACACATATCAGACAACCTGAGATACTGTTAAAAGGTTTTGGTCATCCATAATCAGGAATAAGTAAAAATTGACTGGAAGATCTGTTGTTTGCGAAATTAAATTAAGAGATCAATTGTTGAGCGTTTGCAAATATCTCAACATCCTTTTCCCTAATTCTTTCAAGAACTTCAAGAAAATTTTGTTGCTTACTCTAGTTAAAAATCAAGCTGTTTTTACATTGAATTTTATCTTCTTTACGTAAAGGAACTGAAGTGGCAGCTCACCGAGTGAAAGTGTTTCTCCTACGACATCTTCTTCTTGCCCTTTCTGTTTTCTATAATCGCCAAAGGAGCTGTTATTTTGTTTGTCAAATACACAGCGAGCAAAAATTATAGTGAGAATTGCCCTACTCCAGAGTGACTGTTGCCAAATTTGATTACTAACTCTGTTTGAACTTCGTTTTCGATAGTCAAAACGTGACTTGTTATTTTAACTCGTAGAAATGAAGAGTCACTTGTTAGGGAATCATAGGCACACCTTAGTGGGTTGTGACAAACTGTGTCTTCTTGAAGAGCTGAACAATTCTGGTTGCCAGCGACGCTGAAAAGACTTGTGTCAGCGCGTTACAGATTGTGCCCGAAACTCTTCAAAAACTTTAATTGTATTTTTTTTGTCTCCAAGAAATAGAAAAGAATGCTCTCTTTATGTCAAATTTCCTTTAAACGAGGTGAAATTTATGGTTAATTATCAATGTTTGCGTTTGAAGTTCGTTCGTAGAACACTAATTTACAGTGGCATGTAGAGCTAATGGATGAGCAGCATATAACTACGTACAGTATAAAACATTTCATTTTACATCGAAGATAAAAAGCTATCTAGTTATACATTTTTAAACATTTGACGGAGACAAGTCATACCAATTTTTTGATCAAGACAATTCAATAGCCAATCTAAATACCGGGTGGGCCAGAGGAATTGCATCTGTGTTGAATGGATGGTATAGTCGGTGGGGTCTTGAGCTTCTGCGACGTTTGGCTGACAACTACGACAATGCCTTTTCAGTCTCCATTCAACTTTGGAGCACAGTGCATAGCACGTTGAAAGCAGTGCGTTAAAAATGATGATTCTGGTGAGATAGGCCAACAGTTTTTTCGTCGGAATTTCAGCGTTCGATGTCGAGGGAGAATTCTAGATCGAAACACCATTCTTTGATGGGTGTATGTGTTCAGAGTTGCTAGATCTGTGATAAAGAAGAAACCATTTTCCTTGCCCAGTTTGATGCAAAATCCAGAAAACGTTGATGCAGGGAGAATTTCCGATTTTCATGAGATCCACCTGGCGACATGCTTTGGTGTTAGGCATATCCTGTAGTCAGCTCCATCGCATGATACGAATAGAGCTAAAACTTCTTACATCCAAAATTATGATTGTCGAGTAATCGAGGAATAGGGATCTTATGGAACGTACGCAGAGAATTTTGTGAAAGAATGTGAACTATTCTAATGAATGATATTAACGCCGTGGAAATGATAAGTTGCGAAGTCAATTTTAACAACCATTCCCCTGTTAATTTTAAATATGACCATTTGGTAATATTCTATGCCTGGTTTTAGACGTCAGACAAGAGATCCCGCTTGTGTCGCTGAGCTTAGAGAGATAATACTGTAAATTTCGTCAAGTGAAATTTTGCAGACGAGGAACCTTGAGGAAATTATTCCAATGATTTAAAATTGGATTATTTCAGTACTATTCCAGTCCCCTATTCTAAGCGCAAGTTTCTTCACACTTTCTCTCAGATATATACAGCTGATTTTGGGAATGCGATACTCTTCAAGGAGCTTACTTTTCAAATTACCTTCCATTTGTATTCATGTTTAAAACAATCAGTAGTTTTCCAGAGTATTTCCATGATTAATTTGTTACTTTAGAGATTAAAAGAACCCATGTCAACTAATTCAATTCAGAGATTGCTCAAAAAAATATTTATTTGAAGAATTATGCTTTGTACGCGTTGTGATCTTTTACATTTTACACATATTTCACCCAGAACGAAGTTGTACACTTCAAGTTATACATTTCATTTTCATTTATGCAAGTACGCCTGAAAAATCCATCAAATTGGCAGCCAGTTAAGGTGCTATCCTACGGTAGACATTTCCTGTCTTTTTGACAGAAATTTGCAACATCTTTTCAAATAAACACTTAACAAGAGAAACTATTGGTACTGGGCGGCGGAGGATCAATGAGA
>JACJUY010003003.1:56522-68854 GCA_014220935.1 Platorchestia sp. MABIK | reverse complement strand
TTTATAACATGATAGTAATAATGAGGCCTTATCTTACGAGTCCATTTGGATATCAGTGATGGGATGAATGAATAATAATTATTATTGATTGCATTTTTTGTTAGATGTAATCAAGGGGAGATTGATGTTCAGGCACAGGTGAGCAACAAAAAATAGCTTATTAAATAACAATTAGATAGGAAATCCTACTTGTAATCTCCATAAAATAAATTGAAATTCTACGTTATTAAAATTATAAAAACATGGAAATAGAATGTCCGAGGCAACTTGGCGACCCTCGACGATGTGGCAACTGACGAGGCCACTTTTGTAGGGGATGGACGGAGGAGCGGAGTGAAGGTGAGCAAATCGAGAGTGTTCAAATAGAACAGGGGTCCCAGCCTGGGGTGCGAGACAATATTCAAGGGGGTGCGAGAATAGTCCACGTAAGTAATAAGATATTGGCTAAAGATAATATAATTTGATATTTGGCTAGATCAGTAGAGCACGATAGAAAAGTGTTTTGAAAATCTGAGCGAACAGCACTGATACTTCTCCGAAATTGAACATTTGGCGACTTTAGGAAAAAAGGTTACACCTTTACGAATTGAAGGCCAAAATTAAAAACACCTAAAATTTTAATAAACTGACTTGACTCTAAGCAGAAGAAACTTTAGAAACCCTAACCTAAACTAATTTACTAAAACGTTGTAATGTTTTTTTACATACTGAAGACAGATGTGACGCTATATCGAGGCGTCAAATGGTTGTTATATACACAGAGTTTTTTCAATCGATCTCAATTTATTTCCGCCTTGCAATTTGTTCCTAATTAAAACATATTATTTAAATCACCTCTTTAAAAAACAAGCTGAATATTAAGGTGAAGTTATTGAACACTTCCTGTGCATCATTTATTCAGAGGAAATAAGCCTTTAAAAAAATAGACCTCTATTCTGAGCAACTCCCTAATGCCGCAGCATGCCCCTCAAGTGCATCATTAGAAGGCTACTCAAAAAAGGCCCTATGACTGACATAAATTGATTGCTCAAACAGTTTTATTGAGCATTTTCGGTGAGATGACGTCATGTTATCGCGGTGTCAGTTGCCTATTTTATCCGTCGTGTTTTTTCAATCGCTCATAATTTTTTTCCCGCCAGGATATTTTTTTACATTGTACTAGAATATTTAAATCCCTTGCTGTAACTTGAGGTGGATTGGTCGAACCTTTTTAGTACTTTAATCAGTTAAAGAAAACGAGGGCCTGAACACAACCGATGATGTTGAGCAGCTGAGCCAGTGATGCTGCAGTATACGGACCGAAAAGCCGGACAGTGTCTATTTGCTATCTGTATGTGTGCATTATTACGGTATGAGGCTATACATATATTCCTTTACATAAGTGCAGAGATATATTTATAAATCACACTGATAAAACAATTTCGTCAATTTATAGGAAGTCTGACGCGTCGGATGAAGCTGAACCGAAGTTAACATGAACATATTTAATGCAAACATTTAGGAATGTTTTCGTATTTTAACATTAGTCGAGAAGCAAAAATTAAAAAAATTAAAAATTCAATTAAAAAAAATGAGAAAAAGAACAAAAACTGAAAGATTAGCAAATGAAAGTACTGTATTTGGCATCTTCCGCACAGTACATTCCTATTCAAATTTATGCATTCACATGATTGCTTAATGAATCATTCACACGCCTATACAATATAAGTTCAAATAGAGGTGTAGTATTTAGTTTCAATACATTTTGATCGTGAAATGTATGAGGCCCATGGTTAAATATGGTAAGAAATTAGAAAAACGTGGAAGTCATACTCACACTTTTTATTATGTGTTGAGAAATTAGAAACTTTAAAATGATGATCTGAAGCATAGCTATGGTTTCGTATAGCTGATCGAGTGTAGAGGACACATGGTGTAAATATCGCACTTTTTGATGCAGCGAAAGAAATATTAACGATTTGCGCTCCTAACACAAGATTGCAGGCTAATGCAGTCATACATGTGTGAGTGTAAACAACCACTGCCCAGGTTCCTTCGTTCAGAAAGATGAAGCAATCGGATAATCGTCCAACAGAGACAGAATAAAAACTATTTTTGATCAAGAACTTCAGTTGTTTCTTTATTTTGTGCGATCAAGAAATCCATGAACAGTAATTATTCGAAACCTTTCATTAATTGCTGCAGTCAGAAACGTAGGAGGTAAACTTCTAATCTGAAATTTTTTTACCTATCTAATTAGAAAGAAATTTAACGAAATAATTTCTACTGGAAACTTGGTGAAGTTCTAGATTTTTTTGCGATTGATACTAGATTGATACTAGATGTGATTGATAATTTATTGATACTAGATCCAGCAAGTTCGATGTAGTAAGGTCGTAACATGCTTGACAGATCTATCGTAAATGTAGCTGAAAATATTAATAGAGAAACCAGTGAATTTAAGTTTTCTATCAACAGAAGTTGTGACTGATTGTACTTTTGTTACAGCACTAACAATGGTGTAAGAAAATGTATTGAAACTTTTGCTAATAAATTTGTTCTTTTTTGCTTTAGGTCTCCATTTCAAGCGGCATAAAACACTGTTCTCTATGTTTAGATATACAGCATCTCCTTACATTTGTTAAAAAACGTTAGAATGATAAAAAAAACGATCAAGAGAATTACCTGTAGCTAACGTTCCTTGAAAATTGAGTCAAAAACGTAAGTTTAATCCCTTCTCAGGGTGATTTTCGGGTGTTAGATAAACTCAAATAATCCATCAAAGTGAAGGAAAACTGCCATTAAAAGTGAACAATCAAATGCACAACGAATTAACCGTTAATTTAATGTCGCGCCATCGAAACGCTATTCACCATAGGTAACGAAAAATAGCAACTGTATTATTCTAAAAACTACATTATGTCTACAACCCTCTACAGTACCATCTAAAATAACTCCATCATTGATGCTTCTAAGCTTGAGAATAAAAAGCAAGGCGAACATCGCTTCACGCAAAGTCAATCGCTCTATGATAACTCTCAATCTGTTCAATCTTGTGCACAGCAAGCTTTATTTGTGAAGTTGCCGTATTTTGGAGATCAGTCATTGAAACTAAGCGAAGATGTTAAATCCCTTATTAACAAGTTTTTCCCGCAGCCCAAAGTCCAAATGATCCTCGTGAATAATTTTACAATTGGTTCTCTTTTTCGTTTCAAAGGTAAACTGCCACCCTCACTGTGCTCGTCTCTAGTGTACCAATACAGTTGTTCACGTTATGAATCGCGGTACGTTGGTTCTACCTGCCGTACTCTGATGACTAGAGTTTCCGAGCACGCTGGGCGTAGTTGCAGAACTGGTCTTCCTCTTGGGTCCCCCCACTGTCCTCTGTTAGATCTCATACAGAAGAGTGCAATGTTCCGGTCTCCCTAAATGATTTTAAAATTTTGGCTGGTACCTCTTACCGAACAGATCTGCGCATTCTCGACTCTTTGCATATATACGAAATGAAACCTACTCTGAATGACACCCAAAGTACTTTCCCGCTTCATGTTGCCAACGTATAATTGAATTACTCAGTTTTTCCTATACCTTTTTTTTACTGTTGTTCGTGTTTTTTTCAAAGTTTAGATTTCTTATAGATACTTCATTAGTGTATTAATAATTCTCCCTCATTTGGTTTCGTTTTACAGAGATTTTTGCTGAAGATGGACAGTTAGTCCGAAACGTCCAGTTTTATTTGATAATTTTTAATAAAAATGACTTCACCAGTAGCGATTTTTGCCTTACTTTTTAACCTCTACGGTACTGTAAACTGTCTTTCATGAATAAATTTGCAAGTGAAAAGGGCTTTGTTCAATTATGAGAAAAATAACATTAATTCTTACTACACTTTTTTTAGCTTTCAATGTTCACTACGTTAGCTCTTCCAGGAACGGGATATGAAGCGTCAAATTTTTTTCAAAGGGAGGCCTACAGGCTAATTTTAGAGCCAGATTTAAATAAAAGGTAACCCGATCTCGCATCACGTGTGATCTTTAAACATAAAAAGTTTAGCTTCCTTGCGCAGTCATCATTTCATTTGCCCCTAGAGTTCACGAAAAAAATGTAACTCAAAGACAACTTTCGCTCACTTTCCTTGAGTAACTTAGAAAATTGGGCATAGGACTCAAACGGTACGATATAATTCTTGGAATCTAGAGTTACTGACAGAGCCTGAGAAAAACTCGGTTAAAACATTTTCCAATGAAGCTCGAAGAGCAAGCAATCCCTAAGGCTTTAAAAGTTTAGCTCAAACGTCGAGGAATCTAGCTCGAGAAAAACACATCGTGTAGAAGAAATAGTGAATGACGATTCTTTGATTTGCGTGAGCTTCGCCAGTATCACGAGCCCTCGACTTCGTACGCAGTCCAGAATCAAGGCAAAACGCGAAACAAACATTCACGCACTTGAATTTTGTACATCCACTGCTCGTTGCGGGCAGCTTCCTAAATTTTATTTCTAACTAACCTGCAGCAGATGATTCTAATCTATCACCACTTGAAATGGAGAAGCGGTCAAATTAGAAGAAAAACATTAGAAGTTTTTCTCTCCTACTGATGAGCATGAAAATTCAGCCATGAAATCAAGGAAAATTAGTGTGGAATTCAATTGGGCATTAATATAACCCTTCTACGTCGATACCCGGTTGTACCTTAATTTTAGAACATTGTAGAACAATAGAATTATGTCTTCTTTTCAGAGAGCTACTGGCGAACTAGGATGTTCTATGGAAGCCCTTACACTATAGCAGAAGTGTTCAGAATAAAGGAAAAGCACGAGAATATATTGTGTGACTCTTAGACAGTTGTGCAAATCGCATGTGCAATGATGAACAATAAGAACATATAGGAAATTCGCTCTATTTGTGTAATGTATCTACTACTAAATCAATTGCCTTTTAGAAAGTCGTCCTATTGGTACTGCAGCGTACTTTCAGTACCCAATGAATTTTATGGTTATGATACATATGAACATAATTTCAAAATACAGTGATAATATACATCTTACACTGTTGCTTGTAGTCATAAAATTCAATTGGTCACTTAAACGCGCTGATATGGAAACATTTCCCCTGAGATCAGTTTTACAAAAACTATAAAACTAGAACTTGAACCCACGAATGTTAAAAAGTGTAGCAAAAAGCCGAATCAAACAATTTGATTTTAGCTGACCGACTTATTTTCCACGAAACGTAATTTAGGTATTCAATGAGTTTTCCAATTATGTTATTTCTATCAGTGTGCGATTCAGGTTTTAACAGTAACTGTTGACATCATATCAAAGTAGTAGCGCAATTAGGTTCACTTACAGGTGACGTCAGAAAGGATGACAGAAAATATTCCAACTGAAGTTTGTGCTAAACGCCCACAAAAGGAATGTTTTATTCGGACACCATCGCGTACTTTATTTACCATGCTTTCAACAAGTCAAAAACTATGAGTGCAGAACCATACGAAGTGTCTGAACGGGTCAGTTGTTTGCTTTAGTTGCAACTTGATTAGAAATTTAAAAACGAGGAAAATTCCAATGAACTAAATTAAATTTAATTGGAAAACGTTTCGGAGTTATCTCCATCATCAGTTCAAAAATACAAGTCATTATGTCTGCAATAAAAGAAAAAACAAAATGTTATAGACAGTCATTAAAAGAGATTACGAAAACAAAAAAAAACTCACAAAAAATAAATCGACAAAATTGCTATCTAGTTACTATTTTCAATGGACGTGAACTATCGGTATTGTTGAGGGCCGGTTTTCGTTTCAAAATATGTAACGACTCTAAAATCCTAATGTCATATGAAGTTGAAGCAGAATCTAAGATTTTGAAGTCTTTGGAGGATTTCGGTACGTTGCATTTCTTCGGATGCGGAGATTCTGCGTGATTGCGTATGCGGAGTGCGAGGGGTGAGCTAATTAGTTCCCAGCACGGAAGCTTCTACCGCGATGTTCGGCCACTCTGTTTTAAAAATTGTGTGACGTCATGCAGACGTACGATGATGTGCCCTGCACACAACTGCACACAATGTGCACTGCACATTGTGAATTTGAATTTCTACGCACATATTTTACAACTAACGGTTTTCCTTTGGGTGTCATCAATTCGCAAATTAAGAAATTTCTGTCTAAGCAATAAGCTTCGCAAACTATTAGAGAAAAAGAAAACCATCTATACTGCTCGTTCCGGTATTTTGGAGCGCCCTCTGAGAAATTGTCAATTGAGGTGAAATGATTGTGTGAAAAGTACTTTCAAAACCTTCAGTTATGCGTAGCTCATATAAGTAATTTTAAAGTGGTTTATTTTTTCCGGTACAAGGACATTCTTCCGGTGGAGATGCGGGCCTCTCTGATTTATTCTTAGTTGTGTGCAGTGCACATCATCGTACGTCGGCATGACGTCACACAATTTTTATTTCAGAGCGGCCGAACATCGCGGTATAGAAGCTTCCGTGCTGGGAACCAATTAGCTCACCCCTCTCACTCCGCTTACGCAATCACGCAGAAAAATTCCACCTACCGATATCTTCCAAAGACTTCGAAATCTTAGATTCTGCTTCAACTTCATATGACCTTCAGATTTGAGTTCTTACATTTTTTTAAACGAAAACCGGTCCTCAACAATACCGATAGTTCATGTCTATTGCAAATAGTAACTAGATAACAATTTCGTCGATTTAGTTTTTGTAAGAATTTGTTTTTTTTTTGTTTTCGTGATCTGTTTTAATGACTGTCTACAACATTTTGTTTCTTCTTTTATTGCAGACACAATGACTTGTATTTTTGAATTGATGATGGAGCTGGACTCCGAAACGTTTTCCTATTAAATGTGATTAAGTTCCTTGGCATTTTCCTCATACGAAGTGTATCATGGGCCAGTATGCATGCAAAACCTATGACGATCGTGAATGGTATAACACATATTCCCCTATAATGAGCAAAAGATAATAGTCCACAGTAAATTCAAGGAATCAATCGGTTCACATTACTCTTTGTTATTCATGAGGCTACTCATAATTTTGATCAACTCATCCTGGATACCTAATAAAAGTTGGCAGTGAAATAGAGGGGTTCTTGAATATACAAGTTGATTAACCAACCGTAAATCGCATAAAATGAAGTTACAAATAACATCAACCACGTCTTGGAGTAATTTATCGTTGTTACGATTCTGTCCTCGCACGACGTCATGCGATACTTTTATAAGAAACAGAAAAATGCTGCACTAAAGTAATATGAGCGATTTTCGTTGAAACTTGAGGAATGGCAAGTAAGAACTGTAGAATGGGATACAAATAAAATGGAAACCACATTTTGAGGATTCTGCTCTGAGAACTTTTCGAAATGAATTTGGTATGTGACGTATTGTCTTTCAGACATGTAGGTTAGTGATAACCTTTCATTGATTTTGAAATGTTTTGCAGCCATCTTCATAACAGAGCTTCCTACAGAAATTGGGAATAATGATTAGGTAACCTTGATCCTTCAGTAACCTTGATCCTTCAGCAAAAAAGAAAAACAATGTACAACAATGCCAATGCCCAGAGATAAAAAGTTCAGTTATCATGAAACAGAATGCATGCACCCCAGAGTAACTTTGTACTTCAATCACAGGTATTGAAATCTTTGAATCAAATAATAAAACTGAGGCACTAGCAAAATAACGTTAGACTGTGTCTTATTTTCCCCTGACTATTGAGTTAGATTTCGTTGTAAAGCTGCTTCAAGGCGGGCCAACATTGGAATGAACTCACAGGACTAGGCAGTATGGCTGACATCAATCTATTGAGCCTCGTTTTCTATGCATTTAAATTACATTTGATCTTTATCAGGCCGAACACGAGGTCCTCAAATAGGCTGTTTCCCATGATAAACATGTCATAAATTTGATCCAAGTAGGCTCAGGTTTTTTAAGGTGACCTCGAGATATTAAGTTTATTGAAATAGGAATGGCTAACAAATATAAGAATGCGAAGAAGAATGAAGTCAAGAACTATAGGTATAGAACTTGGGACCACAAAATGCACCAACAACTGAACTTGCACAGTAATTTCTAGGGTTGGGCACACCTGTCAGCAGGCAATTTAATAGTTGTTCAGAAACTCTCTTGTAACAAAAATAATCCGAGGCTTAAAAGAAACTGCAAAGAACCTTGACTGTAAAATTCTATCAACAAATTTCATACTTAAAGGATACATTTTACAACGGAAACTAAACTGTTTACTAGTCAATACTTTTGCGTATCTTTGTCAGGTCGCGTAACTTATGCATAAGGAACATATCTAGGCGTACGCTGCAATAGACGTGACGAGCGCACACATACTTCCAAACTGTCACGAGAAAACGAGCTCAATTAACTTGGAAAAATACGATGTCTATTTAAATGTGTGAACCTTGCTCTTACGATACGCAATTTAACACTGATGAGCGAATGTACATTAGATATTTATCGACTGTATGCGCTATCTGTCGCATCTTTTCAGGTTCTGGAAGGTAAGATTCAAGCTCAACCTAGCAATGTCTTCAAATGAATCAATAATTTAACATTGACCCCAGTGTTTTGTATTCATAACAGTGAAACGCGATCAGAACTCTCATTGAGTTTTCCACGCGGAAGACTGCTAATTTTCACGACAAAAGATCGCTGAGCAGTCTCCAATTTTTATTTCATCTTTATTTTTCGATTCCAAAACAGACTGGTCGACTTATTTGTTGCCATGTAGAATCCTTGATTTGTGTTCCAGCGTCTGTTACAGCTTTCTTTTATTTTAATCAACTTCTGTAAACCAGTGAGTAAAACTGCGTTTTTCAATAAAATTTTTCGCACAAGATACAGTTGCAAAATCAGCTTCGGAGCAGAAATGGTTCCTAATACAAATGATGTTCCTATAAATTTTCAAGGTGATTCATGGAGTGTATACAAAGTTTCAATACACGTGTCATTCTTCAGTTTCTAATGTTTCACTCTCTATTGAATATAGAGAACATGACATGGAAACGATGTTTGACAGCTGAGGAGAGGGCACAAATCGTCCACGATCTCACAAATGGTGTCCCTGCAATGAGGATGGGAAATGGAATGAGATACAAGAACATTAGCGTCGTATGTGGAGAACTCCTTCACCAATGATAGAAATGACCAAAGAAAGAGAAGAAGCGTGAACTATAAGGACATGCAAAAAATTTGTAGTCAGGTAGAGCCATCTTGGCCCGATCAGTACTGCAACTTTTGAAAGTATTAGGATTAAACTTTTGTCCAGAAACACGCGCTGCAGGTTTTTCAAAGAGAGGTGGCAAAGAGTGTGAAACCTATCTTCAGGACTCATCCTGAACGAATCCCACAAAAAGATCTGCATCGTGTTGTCCAAACCATTCAGGAAATTAATCTTTAATAACGTCCTTTTTAAGGATGAGGCCTGAGATACGTTAAATAGTCCAGATGGATGGGCAAAAGCTTGAACATTTCCCAGTCGCTTTCGCAGTCAACAAGCCGGGGGTGAGGTGATGTCTTGGGCAGGAACCATTGGTAAGAAACTTGTTGGATCATTTCGAGTGTCAAAAGGTGTTGGCATCACCAACGAAAGAGTCCACTAGGCAAAATAATAATAACAAAAAAATTGAGGTTATGCGAAGAGTATTTAGAGGTAGTTCAGACGTCTTTCAAGTTTGAAGAGACGGTCTACCCTAAAATTGTTCACATTTTTAAAATAAACGTGTATTATTGATGGTCATATGATGGTACTGTCAATCCTGCATAGCTTGTGTGACAGCAAATCAGTGTGCTTTGAAGCTCTACGTATACAGGGGGTTTGTACCCAAGTTTCAGACAGGAAGGCTACCATGATAATCACTGAAGCAATCAGGAGCGTGAGGAGCGACCCAGCTGAGTTCATTATTAACAGGGATTCAATGAGGAGGGAGAAAATCAAAATCAGGGCAGCTTTTGTAAGCAGTCTGAACAAGAGGTTTTTGGCCAACATCCCTCTGACTGTGCACGGGGATTGAAAGCTTATGGCAGGCCTGACCTCGAGTTCACGAATGGATCGTCTGGCCATCTTGGTCTCCGGAGGACAGGGAGTCAGTCAGCTTCTAAGAGTCCCCAAGATTCCTTCGGAGACCAGGGAGAGTCTGGCCTTAGCTGTTGTCGACGCTCTAGAGTAGGGGCTCACTGACAAGATCGCAGTTCTAAGTTTCGATACCACTGCAGCTAACACCGGAATACGAGGAGGTGCTTGTGTATTCTTTGAGCAGAAGCTAGGGCGGGACCTCCTCCACTTTGCACGTCGACATCATGTAATGGAGTTGGTTCTTGCCGCTACATCCAAAGCTAGTACTCCTTGGATGTTTCATCCGGGCCCGATACAAGAGATCTCAAGGCTGACTGGGAGAGGATTGATAAAACTACCTGTGGTTCTGGATTGACAGATGATGAGGTCCGACCACGGATATCAGCAGAAAGCGAGCGCATCCTCACATTTGCCACCAGCTAGTTGACGTCTCATCAACCACGAGACGACTATCGGAAGCCACGATCTTGTTTATTGGGGCTGAACCCTCCCAATGAGTTCACTTTCGTACCCCTGGCCCACTGCACCATGCCCGTTGGATGTCGATGGGATAGACAATGCGCGATGCCTCCTCCTTCAAAGTCTTGCTATTCCTGCGTCATCAAGTTGACGGCAAATAAGAGAAAGGCCTTCGAGAGATGTGCTGCTTTATTGTTCTCATCTATGTGGAATGTTGGTTCACTGCTCCTAGTGCTGTCAAGCTCCTCGCCGTGACCTAAACCTGATGAAAGCTCTCCTTAACCACAGTGCCACAAATTATGACATTTCTATGGTCACTTCCGGAAAACTGAAATGCCACTTGGGGTATCTCTCGGAGAAGAACATCGGCTTATCACTATTCGATGAAAAAGTGAGCTTATCAGTGAAGATGAGAATCATGAAAAGCGTTGCAACTATGATCTCAAGATCATTGCTAAGAGTCATCTATATATATTCGCTTCGCTCTACACTATGCGCCTCTTACAAAAGCTTAGTCTCTTCACAGATTATTTGGACGCTGTTCCATCCTCTTGGGAAGCGAACCAAAGTTTCCGAGCTGCCTAAAGAGATATTGATGGCTCTTCAAGGGGTTAACGACCATGCTGAACGAGGGATAGCTCTTATCTAACAGTTCAATAAAGTGCTCACAAAGAATGAAGAGCAGCTACAATTTCACCTTCAAGTATTAGCAGAACATCGGCGTACCTTCCCACACGCCAGAAATGCAGTGCTGGCTCGAACACAGCTACAGTGAGCAGAGTGGTGTCTTTGAAACCCCTGTCTTTGAGCAGATAATACCCAGCCATATGGTGAAGCTATGCCTTAGCTTCAATTTTAATACTTTACTATGGTACTGTAGGGGACTAGGAGCAGTAGACCAGAGATTATTGAATAATAAGATTTAAACAGATGTTCACTTTGCTTAAATCTCAAATTCACAAGAAATTTAAAAACGAACAAAATGCTAAGTAAATTAGTTATTTTTATTAAAAAAGAAGGAACAGAAAAAAGAAAATAATCCAGAATATACAAAAAAGGGGACAACTATGCATTAACTATCTGAAAGGGATACGAGCTAAGCATGTTGTTTAAATAAGTTTTTCCTGAAATATATGCAAAAATTCTAAAATCCCAAGGTCAAAATCACGGAAAGAACTGTCAGTTATTTAAAATCACTATCACGAATAATTGGACTACACTTCTCGGCGTGGCTGCGTATTGCAGCCACGCCTTTTTTTAAGTTGTCAGTTTTTTTGTATATTCTGGAATTTAGTATCGATTGTGTTTTCATGCTTGCATTAGATTGATTTTACTTTGTATTTTACAGAACTGATGATGGAGCTGGTCTCCAAAACGTTTTCAATTTTTTTTCTGTTCTTTCTTTTGAATAAAAACGACTAATTTAGTTAGCATTTTCTTTTTTAAAATTTTTATTATAAGATTTTTATTGAAATTCGTGATTTTCAAGGCCTCTGGGCTACCTCTAAATATATTTTTAATCTATAATTTTGGCTGTGACGTTTCTAGGCCAAGTGGACTTATTTCAGAGCCTGAGAGCTTAATAATTCAACTTTTTTACCCCTACATAAGCTCCTCATAATGAGCACTCGTCACCATGGTTGAGCTATCTTCTACTTGCTGATATTTTTAGCTTCTTGATGACATTCCATTCAGCGAAGGCTAGAATTTTATTCCTGATTATTTTGGCTATCAGATGAAAACATCTCATGACTCGGTCCCCTGGTCTACCCGACCTGAACTTCACTGAACAGCA
>JACJUY010003003.1:38722-54427 GCA_014220935.1 Platorchestia sp. MABIK | reverse complement strand
TGTATGGGAACAGAGTCTCAACAACTCAGATTCATAGTTACTGAGCTGTAACACAGACCTTTGGACGTGAACTTTCATTTAAACGAGGTTCTATCTAGATCAGCACCATCACTTTTTCTAAACCCACGCCTTCAAATGGCATGGTGAAGTTTGGATGGACTTTGTAATCTGATGAAACGTGTTGGCATGCTATCTAAGAGATGAACTTACAACGATAGAGTGTCTGACCATGTGCCATGAGAGAAACAAACCTATGTAGGTGTCCTGCAACAAAAATCTACTGCGACAGTTCGTGTGCGATGCGCGCTATAAATTTAGCTGAGCAACAAGCTTCGAGCATACAATGATCGTAAATTCTTTGTAAGAACGTTGTTGCATACTATGTCAAAGGATCTTCCAAAGTTCAAATAAATATACACCGTAGACCGTTTCTAGGGCAGGCCTGTGATCGAACTGTCAATAGATCAAACGAAGAAACACGAGCTCCCTCATCCTATAGGTTCCAATTCTATTTGGCCCACGAATGTTTGGGAAAAGTGCAAAGGTAAAGTAATTTTATTCGCCATAGTCACTGAAACTTTTGTAATTTTCGATTCACTTTTTTTAGTTCAATTTTTAACCTTCGCTCAATTCAGCAAATTTGAAATGTGTATTTTATTCTTCTCGAATTTTCGTTAAATAGTGTTATCATATCGCGAAATTTCCTCACTTCTCATTTGTCGCTAAAATTTCCCGCATTTTGATAGATGTTTGACAGTTGTTAAGCCTGAAATTCAGTTTCCAATTGAAAACAATACATTAATAATACTTCAGTTAGAATAACAGTTCTGAAATTAAAATGAAGAGCTTTGTTCTCCATTAGGAAAGGCTCATTCTAATACTACTTATTGCGACAAGCGAAAAAAAAAAAAGCGCAGCGTTTGATGATATCTAGAATGATATTTATCCTGAAAAGTACATTCCTGAAATATTCTCCGATTGAAGTAGTTAAATTCCAGGTAAGAAAATAAAAACTTCATTTAAAGATTCATCAATATCTTGTTTTAGCTAATCACAAACAGACAGTGACACCTCATTTTCAAGCAAAATTTGAACGTGCCTTTTCAGACATTTAATTTCATCCAATTGGATTGAATCAACTTCCTTTTATGAATGAACCACCTTAAATTTCCAGAGAAACTACCTTGATTATTAACCGGGAGTATACACAGATAAGATGTTCATGGAATTATCAGGAAATAATAATGTATGCAGAAGAAATGAAGGCCTGAAATTATTTTGTACATCAGTAATAACACTTACTCAAGTTATATCCTTTGGTTTTCATTCCCTGTATGGGGTTACATTTTCTATTTGCCTATAATTCAGTTGTATAATTTGTTTCCCTGTGGAAGACACCTGGATTCGAAGGATTTCAGAAAATGTTCCGAAAAAATGGCAACTACGATTTGCACGAGCAAAATAATTGTTACTGAGTTTAAAGTATGTAAAAGGCGAGTAAGGCGAGGAGTGAAAATAATTCATCTTTGAGTACATGCCACTGCAACTACAATGGAATATGAAATGTTGTGTTGTGTTTAGTCTTTTTCCTTGCATTTCAGAATATGAAAAGTTGTCGAATAAATACAAATGAGCATGAACCTTCATCGTGCTGTGAGGGTTGCTGAGTTCGTCCATGTAATCATTTCCCTTCTTGGGAAATTTTTGTAAGATCTTTTAACAGTTGAGCTACCGTCCCAATCATATCATCAAACCTATTCAAGCATTCATGAAGAAAGTCAGTCAGTTAGCGAAGTGCAATGTTATTGTTTGCTCATCTTAAATGTATAAAATTTTTTGAAATCGTTCTAAGCAATTTGGTATTCGGGAGTGACATTTGTTCAAACAGTACTAAATCTGCAAGAAAAAGTGAATGCTTGCTCAAGCACCAGCAACAACCTTCATTTTCTCGTAATCGTAATATCAGCTTTTAGAGAAATCATTATGAGGTAGTTTATGTACCTTCCCTATTCTGTCAGGAAAGCCTGCCCTGGCGTGTTGCAGCAAACATTTCCGTAACATCACTCAACGAGGCTGCGCATCACGCCTGGAATGAAGCTCTGAGGAAGATGTATGCAAGTCTCAGTCAGGGTTGCCATATTCCCATTTTGGGCCAAAAATCCTCAGGAATGGGCTTTTCTGTGTAAAATCTTGCCTGATAATACTCTTACTGTGTTCGTTTATTTATATAAATTTGTTTGTTGTCAGCTTCTTCCGCCTCTCTGTCACGCTCATGAGGATACTTACAATGACCGAACGTGTGAAACGAGTTTCACCAGTGCACAAGTACTAGAATATTTTTATCGCAGGTACTATTAAGATAGATTTATTTGTTTGTCATCCACATCTGAGAATTTTTTCAAGGAAAATATTAAATTCCGTCATTTTCACCTGGCCGTGTGGACTAGTTCAGTAATGAACTGAGCATTGAACCACCTTACACGGTTGTCAGACGCTGATTGATCTTTACGGTCAAATTTTCTCAAGAAAAATTAAAGATCTAGGCAGCAAATAAACTTTTCTGACTACGTACCTTACATTGTTGGGTCACTTCTAAAGTTTCTCTCAAAATCTCAAAAAATTGTCGACATTTTTTCTATTTTCACCATTAGGATTGCGTGAAGTTGACATGACTTCACATGATTCAAATGAAGATCTACGTTCAAAAAAGGATATTTTATACAATGTTGTAGAAAAAGAGCACATTCAAATAACGGGAGCATTGCATGTTCATGAACTTAAACCTACCCTCAAAAAAGATAGGAATTTTTTTTTACTCTGAAATTATTCACTGGGACTGTTGCCTATACGTTTGGGACCTCCGATAGATCGTCCATTTTGCCTCAATCTCTCGTGCCGTGAACAAGCAAATATCTGGCGTGTAATTTACTGATTTTAGTAAGTGTTAACTTCCCCTACCATAACAATGATGCTCAAAGAAAGGAAGGATGAAGGAACCATTTAGTATGGAGTTAAAGGGAACGTAGAATCTTTGCACAAGGTGTGTTCCCGAACAGGATCCCGTAAGTGTAGAAACAATAAGTTAAGAACGAAGGTCATGTAATAAGGTAAAAGTTGAAAAAGAAAGTCAGAGGTGCTGAAAAACAGGAGAACAATGAATCGAAAAAAGATGATTCAAATAAAATTGCCAAAAATTACGTAGTTCTTAAATTTTCAAACGAAGAAAAAAATGAAAGTAACTTTGAAAATGAACGTTCTTTGGGTGCGGGGCGGTAGAGGGGGAATCTGAGCAGACCGGTTAAACTTTATGGCCGATTCTTTGTAATTTTTTTTTTATTTAGAGTGATCACTCTTTTGATTTACGTTAACTTTAATTTTCGTTCTCGTTGCATGGTTGAGCTCCTTAAAACTCTTACCGAGAGGCCTAGTACGCGTTAAACCCTGCTTTGGGAATTTCCTTGCACACTGCTTCTTTGGAGTACTTAAATCCTTAATATTGGCCTTGAGTGCATACCTAAGATTTCTACTTATCCTCTTAAATGACAAGTCAGCTTCTTATTACTTAAATATTGAAATGCTTAAAAAGTACTAGGTCGTCTCATACTTAAACTTCCTATTTTTCCTCTAATAGCCTTGAATATGTGCCTCTCCAAGTGTGAACAATAAAGTTTCAAGGTTGGTGCAACAGTTTAACTCTTAATTGCTCGTCATAGCCGTGTGGCTTTAGGACCTGCCTCCGTGAGTGCAACGAGGGTTCGAGTCCCGGCGCTGGTGGCGATTTTCTCCGTTGGGTATAGGAGAAAAAATTCTAAGCACAATACCCCACTCTACCCAGGTGTCTGAAATGGGTACCGGTCTTGACCGGGGGAAAGCGTCATGGCGTCCTAGTGTTAGTTATAAGGCATTTGAAAAACCAATGTACAAAATGATATGTATCAGGCTTGAATTGGAAATAAAGCATCCGTAGATGCCAATATTTGTTTAATTGAGTAATTAAATCTGATACCTTGAACGATTTGAAATACATGCCTAGTAAATGGTAATAGGGCTGAATTCGGTAAATTGGTCTAACTTTTCTTCTTCTAGAATGACTTCGAAGTCTGCTCAAGACTGCGAGTTTTAACCCAGCCCTACTGTTGTCCGCCGCACCTGTACGATTAATCCTGTCGCCTGAGCTGTGTTGTTTAATAAAACTCACCGTCGTAGTGGTTCGAGGCCAAGACAGCCCGCTTGTGGGTGTGATACGTAGGGATTTGAAATGTCATTTGAAATATCGAATATCTTCAATTTCTTCTTGTATAAACTTACATAAATACGTTGGTAACGATACGCCTCACAGCCTGTATATTCCCTTCTTCCAGTTGTGTTGGGCTGCCAATTGTGGGTCCCGCGGATGTTGGTGGGATATTAACCTTATACCGGCACATCAGGAGGTTGCCGAAGTTGGAGTAAAATCGGTTCCTCGCTTCAAAGGCTTTCATTTCCTTTTTAAGTCTAACAAAATAGAAACATTTTATTTCAGCAGAAAGAAGACCTACCCAACTCTTAGCTGAGGACCTCACATTTTTCCACTGGGAGCGCTAATTCCCATAGATAAAATATAAAACCTGTATCCCCCTGAGGGGTATCTGGTGTACAATAATAACTAGTCATCTACCATTTTATACCCTGTTGTACAAAATTTGTTTTCTCTAGTCTTCATGTATATAGCGCTGTGATACCAAAAAATTTTATTCGGTCTGATATAGCATGAATTTTTGATTTGCACTTTTTTTATCAATGTGACTGTGTTTCCTCTGTATTTTTTAGCCAGAAGATGATGTGTGAAACATCGAAACGTTGCCTTCTATAGACTGACAGTTATAGAATTTTAGCAATTGAGTGTTTTTTTGGAAAAAATAATAAGTGATTATATTTGTATTGTAACTCGTGATGAACTCGAAAAAATTGGGTTAATTGTGATTACTGTGGGGAAAAATAGTGAGATGAACTTGTTATTCTTGTAATGGACCATAACTGAACTAAGTTTTATTGAGATTAATTACTATAATTATTAATTATAGTTTTTATGACTATAAAGTACATACAAAAGAATGTACAATATCGAAGAAAAGCTGAACTGTATAATTAAATCACGAGCACATTTGAGGTACATTATAATTTTTGCAATTTTTCAGTCAGAAATACTACAATAAATGATTTTCCCTACAGTCATGAATGGTGACATAAAAATGAAAGATAATGTTTTTGTTATTTGAATAATTGTACTTTCAACCCAGTTTTAGAGTTAGTCATTTGTTGAGAGTAATACACGAGTAGCCATCACAAAGGTCAAAACAATACCTACATCTCCACAGCTGCTCGTAGAAAAAGTGACGTTACAACAGTATTCAGATATTTCGTCTAATTTGTGATAAATTGGAAAGGCAAAGTTAGGTGAGAGCCAACATAGCGTTGATTATAATCTTTTTAACGAGACCATAATTCTTTAGGAATCCTTGAAGATACCGAGCGATAGTTTTTCTACTAAATAAGAGAATTGATCAAATCAATTTTCTGTAATTATTTCTGATGTGACAAAAAATTTAAGAGTATTTGAGCTTGTTTAGACTAAGCAAAAGCGAGAGCCATTACATTAACGCATTAGAGCAGAGGAAATATTGTACATACGCATATTTTTGGAATTCAGTAGATTAGAGCTGAGATTTTATCACTCAAGCATTTGAGTTACAAGAGGAAGGGCTACTTCACACAAATTCAATTATATGTTGATCCTAAATTACTTGTGCACTTTTTTTAAATTTAAATACGTGTTGCAGATTAGAGTCCTCATTTTGTCATTGAAGCATATGATTTAAATGAGGAAGGGTTTCTTTACACTCGTTTCATTTTTATGTTGATCCTAAACAACATTTGGTAGTCAAATATTGTGAGAGAACGCAAAATTTTTGCCGAGTTCAACGAAATACAGGAAAAGCGCAGAAAATTGGACAATGCCACTGAAATTTGCCTGGGCAACAACCTTGATCTTTCAAGCGCTGCATGTATCGCTACAACTGTAATTCCCTTCTTCAACACGCAGATAAATTAGAAAGGCATTACATAAAAATGTACATGGGTCTAACGAGTACATATTATACCCCTGTATATCTTTTGGCATTGTCTTTGCCTTTTGGAATGATTCTAACACAAAATTACAGAAACTCTGATATAAATTGTACGCAGATACTATTTAATGCTATTTGATTCAATTAAAACTGGAGTCATTGCGATAACCAGTAGGGTGATTACATTGTAATTTACAAGTCTAGAATCAGGCCTGATATTGAAGGTACCAGTGTCTCCTATTTCTTTAACGCAGCAATGCTGGCACATTAGTGGTCCGGAGTTTTGAATGGAATCCTGAGTACGTTTTGAATACGTTTCTTTACATAATTTTCGTCAGTGCATCTGTGAGCTTGAATGTAATAAAAATTACATTTATAAACTTTAAAGGTACGTAGATTCCTTATATGTACTTTTAAGGTTCGTCGAAAGTTGATTTTTCTTTTCATGTGTGACTAAATGAAAAAATCACAGTCGTCATGTGGAGCCGTGCTACGTTAAGAAGAAAAAAAACTGTAACCAAGGCAGTTTTTCAGTCACAATATACAGTTTTATGCATTTTTTCATTTCTTAGTTGAACTGCGCCACACTCTTGACGTAACTGACTATTTAAGACTATTTTTCATCATGTGTACAGGTTCAAAATTTGAGTAAAAAATGAAGTGAAAGTAGCCTTATTTTCGGGAACTCTTACCTCCCAGTTTTAAAATGAAGACATAAATCCTGCGCATAATTTTTGAAAATAAATGAATGCAATCTTCCATAACGTGCGCTAACGTCTGGCTTAACGTGAGAGTGTGAGCTAACGTCTGACTCATTATTGAGATAGACTACTCATTTATTTTCTTTCGTATTAGATAATCCTAATAAAAACTACACAAATTTATCCTCTCATTTGGTAAAAAAACTTTCTCAGAATATCTTTTAAAATTTTTGGAAGCCTGGTCAGCCCTGCTCCATGGTACGTCAATAATACGTTAGAGCTAACCTAATTTTGTCCGAATCGATTCACCACAAATGGCGCGAAATCTCGGTCTGCTGGTTTGACTTCACGATTTCTATTAGCAGGCCTGCATATTTAGTAAGTATTGAGTGCGCACGACACTTGTTGGAATTGACCGCACGAGTCCGCATGCCAACGTCACAAAATATCCAATTATTCAGCGTGCTGAGTTCCGGTGCACGTACTGTGAGCTGTTCGATCTAAGAGTTTTGTGTTGTATAATCGTGTCTTTATGCTTATTCGTGACGTCTAAGTTTGAGCGACAAGCTTGCATCAATTTTTGTTAAGCACTCGGTGACCCTCCAACGGAAAGTTTTGCAATGCTTGAAGAAGTATTATAAAAAATTTAGAAGCTAACAGAAAATGTGTGACGATGAAGAACCGTCTTGCTTTAGAAGCAAAACTGAGTGTTGCATTCCTAAAATAACCATGTTGAATAAAGAGTGAATGAGAAGAGTACAGTCTTGGACCAATATAATATGGCCGCCTTCCCACACCCCCCATATTTACCAGATTTTGAACTTTGACATTGTAGGAGATACTCCGAAGGTAAAAACACTGGAGGTGTTTTACAGTCTTAAAGATTTTTAAATTTTATAGACAAGACAGAATGACTGGGTTCGTTGAATCAATTCACGTGGAGACCATACATGAAGATCAACATAGGCTTCGGAAAGCCAACTAGATTATCAGGCCTAGTCCAGGAACTTTCTGATGGAAAATCGCATGGAGTGAAGACAGCACCACAGAACATAATAAAATCTTCGGAGTTGAGTGGGATGTATTTTAGGCCAAACATCCTGAGACAATGCGGCATTTAACTTTCCTTTCGTTTTGTCTCCTTCAAGGTGAAAGTAGATTTTTAAAAATGAAAGTACAAAGCTTTCAAAAAGGATTATTTCAATTTTAACTCTTTTCCCTGGAATTCAAACTCCACAGAAGATAAATGCTGCATTATGCTTATCCGGGAATGTAGGCACATGATAAGAACAGATACACACAATGTATATAGTATAACAACAGGAGATGCGATGAATACTGTAATTTTGATATATTACAAAAACTCGTGCTTGTGTATAAACAGCAGTGTCGGTATAGCATCGAAATGAGCTATGTTCTAAATTCCTGTGTAAGTAGCGGGTTAGGGTATGCACTGTTGCATATACTGCAGTATAGATATATTATCAATATTTGCGATGCAGGATTCCGCTCATATCTCAGAGCTTCTGAGAAGCTCAATCTAAAATGATAACTATTCGTCTATTCCAAGTTGATTTGAAGAAGATGTTTCAGTTTGGGCCATATCTCCGCGTTAATGAACGTAGAGAAAAAGGAAGCCTCATTAGCTCAAGTTGAGTCAGCCATATTGTGCGGAAAATCTGAACAACACAAAAATGATTGATTGTTTTGATGAGTCATCAGAAAATGAGATAGTGCGATAAATTTTCCAGGACTACTTCTATTTTTGTCAATAAGAAAAACTGTTGTCTTTTAAACTGTTACAAATACTGTTTGTCGCTTTAAACTCGCTGCATATTTCTTTGAACAATCATGTAACAAAATGTTCACTTACACATCATATAGTTTTGTTAAACAACTCTCCCATCGCTTCGACAACACTGTTTTTACCTTCGTACAAACATGGAACAAATTTCTGTACAAACATAGCTTATATCTTTTTATCAGCGTGTTACTAATATCTTCCTATACACAACTTTTATCTCTCTATATAAATATCCGTAACTAATATCTTTCCTTATAGCGTTCGTCCATGCTCACGTTCTGTGAACTCGTGTGAAATTTCCAGGCATATAAGGTGAAATAAAATAAAAATTCATCAATGAATTTAAATATTAAAAAAAAGCCCAATCACTTTTAAACGTTGAAAAGTATATTGAAATCGAAAGCATTTTTCTCATTAAAATAATCAAAGAAATATTCTGAAAATCAGTATTTTTTTATTTAAATGGGTAAATAGGAAGGTGACGAAAGAGGGTAACAAAATACCGTAACAAAATTCATCTCAGAGTGTTCATGACGTCATACATGTAGCAGAAAATAGAGAACAGATCATAATAATGATCTTTCGTTTTGAAGAGCGGAGACCTTCAACAGGCATAAGTAGGAGTAGAAGAAATTATAGGCGTAGTTGTAAACATTGGTTCGAATAGGAACTCTAACTAACTATAAAAACTATCGTGAGTCTCAATATAATTATGGTCATTATCAAGTAAAAGACATTTATTGTCAAATACAAAATACAAATTGAAGTTTTAACTGAAGACCTACTGCGCACAGGTGGAAACATGAAATAGTCTCGCCAATTCAATCAGGCGCTGTCTTGCAGCTGGTAACAGTCTTGCATGTGGCAACAGGCTCAAGCTTGCAGACTTGTGACAGAATTTCAATGAGTTTGATAGCAAAGTTCAGTGATCACCACAACGTCAGTCGACAGCGACGCATTCTTCATGCCCAGGTCGATCTCAGTGATACACACTCTCCTGTCCAGCACTATAATGTGTCAGAAGATTGAATTGCTCTCATCAACAAACGAAGAGCATATGTTAGTCGGTTAGCTGAACAGGAGTTCCTATCCACCATTTGAACTTTTTGAGTCTTAACCCGATGCTAAAAATGTTCATTAAGCACACAGAAATTTTTCAACTGAGATGCAGCGCATTTAAAAATAAGCATCACATCTGGAAATTAGAGAGTTTGCAGTGATCTGCAATATATCGAACAGTAGAACATACTCATGCATGAGGGCATGTTTTAGTTTTCACTTTTCATGCGGACATTCAAACGCTGGTAAAAATTGTGTTCGCCTTATCCTCAAATCTGCGCAGACTGAAAATTTCTTGCAAGAAAACTTTATTCCGCACATAACCTGGTTTCTTATTCTCAATGTAGAATGAAGGTCCAAATGAGCTCGGTGACTGTCTGTTGCAAACACGAAGAGCAGAGCCTCTTACCGATTTATAGTAAAGCATGGAAACGAATAGCTCAATTGCTCCATCAGGATGGCTCATTTAAAAATACGGAGATATATGTGGTAAATTTCAAGTTGCGAAGGAATTCATGATATGTAAGAAAAATTTTTCAGAAATGGGAGGAAAATTTACGAACCGAATGATTTACGTGTATTTTTCATTAAATAAATAACATGCGTTGAATGTAGATGATCGTTGTGACCTCTATAGAGAGTAATGAAAATACTCCTGTATAATAGGAATATGAAAATAAGTTGTTAAATTTAGTTTTCAAAACGGGAAACCAAAATTGTCCTCCTAAATCGAGCTGATAAACGAATGAATTTTTTTTAACGTTCGAGAAATATTATTCTTGTGAGCATATATAATTCATTCATTAGTTTGGTTGTGCGTCGTTGTGCATCGCAGCGTAGAGTTCGTGGGATCCCTCTCCTGAGCATGGCGGTCTCAAAGCGTGTCACCTGCAGTCTCTTAATTCGCAGAATCGAGTCTGCTTTCATTTCGAATCTATAACATAGGACCAAATTTTATCAAATGATGATTTCGACCCTACTTCTTGGTAAAAGAACTAATTGAAGATTTCTTTTGTGAGAAAATCATTTGTGTGAAGATTTTATTTTCTAGTTTATGTTTTAACTCTTTTGACCTCAGCATGCTCGATTACCAAATTCTGCATATCTGAAATCTGCATTTAAAGACTTTCTGAGATCATTTCTCTGTAGGAGATAAGCGTAGTATTTTTTTATTCACTCTTCTTGAGCTCGCAGAGAAATGTCACATATGAATGTCAAAAATAAAATGAATGTCACATATGAATGTTTTTTTTCGACGTAATAATTTTGATTACACATTTAAATTTCGTAACATTGTGACTCAAGATTTTTGCACACACCCTATCAATGCCATCAACTTTGAATGATTATAATTGAATGTGCAAAAAATTTTTAAACTTTTAACATTTGATGAAAGTATTTTTGGACGCCTATTTTATATTTCTGCGTAAAATAGCTAAAGTTAGTCATGGACCATGGTTAACTTAAGTTCAACAATTTTAGATTCGTTTTTGCTTCTCATAAATGTTAGCAACTGTATAGCCATTTTGCTTAGCACACTATGCATTAATAGCTCATTGAAATCAGAACAAAAAAAATCGATTTCGTGAGTATGAACATAAATGAGTCCTAAACTCAATCAAAACGCGACCCGTACCTTGTGAGCTTGTTAAAAAGTTGTCGAGATAAAAAATTGCTAATCGTATCAGGTTGGCGCTGTGCTTCAAGTACTAGGCGTGTATGTCACTTCTGTCCGAAGACGCCCTAGCATGATTCAATTTTGTGCTCAAAGGCCTTGAAATTGTGAGCCATTCGCAGGGCAAGCGCCGGCCGCGCAAGTTCTGACTCCAGCCAAGAAACTGTTAAAGGGGGCCACTGATATCGGAAATGAGGGTGTCTGTGGAAGGAAATGAATCCGATGTTGGTTCGTCGCCTCAGAAAAACTCACCGCATTCAAATATTTCTTTTCGACTCGACATAAACAAGTTAAAATACGTGTGCGGGTGACCAAGGAGATTCACGCTTTCTTTTTTCAAGTGCGTGGCTTCTGTACAAATTGCAAATTGTTGATGAATGTGAGTGCTAGTTTTAACTTTACACCTGACATTTTCAAATTTATTCGATCTCTAAAAATAGCACATTTTAAGGGAAATGTGACTGTTTTTTCAGACAATGTTACTAAATTTTCGATGAAGGTTTAAGAGTTCAAGCGTAACATTAAAGTACTTATCAAACAAGAAGAATTAGGTTTCTTTCACTAGGTTCTGTAAACTCAAGATGTAAAATTCAGCGGCGATCGCGTTTACAAGGCAATATTTTAATGACATTTCAACTTACTTTGAAAGCTGGAAACTACAAACACGGGTTCGAAGATGATCTAAAATACTTCACATGCACAGAAAAAACATTTTTCTGATGTTAATATCACGGAAGGCAACTCTTTGCTGTTTTAAGAGTGATGCAAATATTAATGGATTCGAAAGACCTGCCGCGATCTAGCCCATGTTGTTCTCTGTAACTCCAAAAGAAACGTGTCTGATGCAAAATCTTCATGACTAAAATGTGCGAGAGGTCGCTATTGATGTGAAGTGTCCAGAACGAGGATTCACGAAAGCGTTAGCAATGTACACCGTAAGGATCTCGAAGCACGCATCCGAAGTGTTAGCAAGAATTTTGCATGGCGGAGGGCTGTCGAAAGACTCTGGCGTCCGTCAAGCGTATGTCAGTGGCTGTGAAAGCAAGACGGGCGCCTATTTTTTGGACCAGCGACACTGAGATATTTGATGTTTCCTGCGGAGGTTTCCTGCTCCTGGCTTGCTTTTGTAGAGCCAAAGACCAAAAGCCTGCATTGTGTCCTACGAGGAGGACTGATCATCACTTACCATATTTGAGCAGATACGAAAATCCAAGCAAATCCACAGGCATTTTTGGAACCAAAAGAGCTTATTTCACATGAGTCTAAGTAAACTAAGGTTCAAACCTGTTAAGGACTTTTTTCTTCCGGGAAAGTTTGCTGTTGAATATTTCTGTGAAGAAAAGGCTGATAGTCTGTGTGTGGAATGTTACAAAGATGTTCTGCAAAAGTACTGAACAATTTTTTTGAACTTCAAACTGTACTCCTGAAAATTAGTAACTACAAATTAACTCCGCAACAGAACATTAACTCCGCAAATCAACTCCGCTTCATGGCGATTTTTCATTTAGTTCTAGTTCATTAATGTTGAGAATACTGCGCGCGCACATATATGATTCATAGTGAAATATTAGCAACATATTAGGCAGGTTCCAAAGATGTCTGTGGGGAATAAGTAATTGTTCAAGTAACTCAGCGAAAATGAACAACTTGTGAATGCTTTCCCATCCATTCCTTCGCAGTGTTATTCATCTAGAAAAATGCAATCACCTATCGACTGGATGAAACTAATTTAAACTGTTTTGAGCAAATACAAACAACTGAGAATCCTCGTTTTAATAGTTTCTAATTTGGGTACGATTCCACAACATTTGTAATATCCCCACACTAAGCAAAACCCCTCTTTTTCAACTCTGATACTTTTCTCCTAGTCATGAAAGAAATCTCGCCAGTAGAACAAAAGAAAAAGAGAGCAGCCCTCTGGCGTACCATGACTTGGGAATAAAAGAGAAAAAACCTCCCTCACATTGGCTGTGTTCCACCTGCTCTTGAGGTCTTTTGTTTCTCGATGAAAGGCGGCAATGATGTTTACCCAATCTGGTGCTAATGAAAAGCCTGGCGAGGTATTCACGCTTGGCAACGGGAGCCTCCTACCCTGTCGAAATTGCCTTTTTCCTTTGCAAGACGTTTTCATGTTAAATCAGAGCTAGAGTTCCTCTGAACGCATTCTCTGTAGGTTTATAGAAAAAGTTTTTTTGTTATTTATTATTCATGAGTGGGGTGTAAATGGTTTTCTTGACTAGACTGGCTAAATCGGAGCTAGCATTCCTTTTCTACAAAGGCTTCTAGAAAAATTCAGAACATTGATTATCTTGAATCGTTTCGTTTCAGTCAAAGCGTACGTTTCTGTTCAACACTCAATTCACTATTCAGTGAATTGAGTGTTGAACAGAAACGTACGCTTTGACTGAAACGAAAGTTTTGATTAACTTGAAATAGAATATACGAGCCTGAACATATTGTGGTTAAAGTAATTAACGCCCAAAGGCTTGTATCTTTTTGAACAAAAGTTTACTGTGGTTTTAAAAGCAATGAGTAGTACGATATATTATGAGATAGGATGAATGTGAAGAAAAAATTTTAATTTGATATCCAGTACCAGAAGATATAGAAAGTTTCTTGTGGAGAATCATGTCGGAAATTATTGGAGACCAAAGATTTAGAACAGAAGAAATTTTTTTTAAAGTTTCCTAAACATGGATTTATACTTCTAGTAGGATTGGAAGATTGGATGAGAGGCAATTAAAATTGTTAGGACATTTACCGAGATTGTCAGAGAAATATTGAAGTGAAGAATGAAAGGCTGCCCCATTTCAAGCAAAATATTTAATTTTAAAAAGTTTATTAGGAGAAAAATACCATCGGATACTGTCTATTTAAAATAGTAATGAAATTGGCGGTGATATGGAAAAAACATTGATTCCAAAGAGGAGCATGACATGAAAGATCATTGTAGCGTTCAATATATGCAACATAACTGCATGTCGATTGATAGCTACAACGTAATCGATTGAGCATGAAAAAAAAGGAAAAAAATCCTAAGTCCACGGGACAGCATCCTGATGCAAACATTTTACAGGACAATTAATCAATTGCCCTTCTCGGCTTCATTTTTGAAACATCTGTTAAGCTCATTACCGTGACAGCTTTTGGTACACTATTACATTTTCTTTCGTAGTTGCTCTTTGAAATAAAGGTTTCAGAGCTTATTTCTAACTCCACACCAGAATTTAATTCTACTAGCCACTGGAATCAAAGAGCAAAAACTCTTCCTAACATTTTTGGATTAAACGAGGGCGTTTTAGTGCAACGGTTAATTCAGGCTGACGCCCGGAAGTTAAGTCTGAATCTCTCTCGAATAATGCAAACATATTCACTGAATGCGGCCTGCCACATTTATATGTGCTCTCCACCGTAAACGAACGGAAAAATATTGAAACAAAACAATTTTGACATACTATGTTTGTCAAGCAAAACCTCGGCCATGGAAGCAAATTTAACACAATGATTTTCTTGAAGAAATGTTCATTAATATTTATTCCCACTGTGACAGTACACTAGTATATAACACTACGAATAAATGAAGGTCCACTTGTATTTTAAATGAGCCATTTTCCTTGCTCGTTGGCTGCCAGAATTTTTAGCACGTGTCAAGTGAGTTCCGAGCATTTTCGTATGAAGCCACAGGGTGCGTGACAGGATGCATGTACAAGCATAAATGCTATGTATATGTATGCATACATCGGCTGTGTCAAAACTCAAATATTTTAAAAATTAAAATCTCCACCAGTGGGAGAGTAAAGTCCAATACAATGCGTCATTTTTTTTAGTAAAACTCCAAAACGGTTAACTTACACAAATGTTTTTTGTTTGCGAGGCTTGTTGACCGTAGCTCGCTTGTTAAATTCATCAGAAAATGAATCATTAGAAATATCCATCACTTAACATATGGTCCTTGTGACACGAATAAAATATTAAGAATACAGATTCAAGACTGTCACGGCGATAAACAGATTTTATTTGGCTGCTAAATTTGCTTGGAAAAATTCAATTTTTAAGCTCAATATTTGATGCAGCTCATCCTATATCCGCATTTCTTCACTCTTAGTTTGATGTAAACCTTTCGGCTATCCCGACATGTGAACCTTTGCCTTTGCTATTATCATAGCTGTAAACGTGTTTTATTTGCATACCTGTAAAGTTATTCCCATTCTATGTCATCTCGTGTTCTCGTGTTAGAATGAAATCTTTAATTATTAGTTTGTGCTGTTTCTCGTCAATTGATTCTCAAGTCTATGCTTCGTCGGATGGACAACGCTTGAAACTTGTAGATTCATGGGAAGTTCATACGTCTCATAGGCC
>JACJUY010003003.1:25305-38458 GCA_014220935.1 Platorchestia sp. MABIK | reverse complement strand
ATGTTTATTGCCTGCATCAAATTTGTGCGAGGTTCATAGATAGAAAAATTCAAGTATTTCCGAGAGCACAAGCTAACGTTCAGTTTCTTCCAGTTCCTTGTAGAAGATGGACGCGTTCAAGACCCCATGCATCTAATTAGAATATCTTCGTTTTAATTTTAGACTCCTGATGTCAAAAAAGTTTCACAGAAAAACAAATCTAGGAATATTTTCCGATGGAGCGATTCATAGTATTTAATATACGCCAACTTCTTCTTTTCGTGTGTAGTAAAATTCGACGGTCCGATGTTTCTGCTCGATGTCATCATTTAGTGTGAAAATCGAATGCATCACTCCTGCACGTTAGGTCATGTATGCAACCAATGCATTTTCAAACAATATATCTTACTTTTTGCTCAGCACTTGAGTACCAACGAGCATATTTTGTAATTGTGGGAAGCCACAAAGAAGTATGAATAACTAGCTTTCGAACATAATTCATAGGTTGTGGGAAACTCACGGTTAAACAGCATCAATCTCAGCTGAGGTTACTCTATGGCGTAAAGCTTGTGCACATAATTACAAAAACGTTTTCAAATTTGAACCAATTTGCACGGATTGAATAATGAAGTATCAACATTAACATGACCAGGCGATAATTTATCTCAACTTTTCGCAGATGTTGACCTCTGGTATCACTATACCCAAGAAATGAAGACGAAAAAGTAAAGTATTGTCCGCTTCTTCCTCCCTTCATTTGTTCTGCATCATTGTTGGAAAAATCGGTGAATAAATAGAATTTTAAATAATTTTTGAATCAATCAAGCCCGTATGATTTTGTTCGCTTCGGGGAAGGTAATTTATGATTTTTAATTACACGTTTGTAAAAAAACAAGATGAAACTTTCATGTTAAATACTTATTTAGGACCACATTTTGTGCGTGGCAGCCCGGACTACGATGTACACACATTTTGATGAAAGTATATAAATTAATCGATGGCAGAAAAAAAAACAGCGAACAAAATTCAGCAAAACAAGTGTGAAATGTTCAGCATCGAAGAAATAATCAAAGTGGATTTTTAAAATACCTCACACGTTGTATGACAAGAAAAGCTTCGAAAATAGGAACATATTTTACGAACCTATTGAACTAACTCACAGTCCTTCATAACCGCTCAAACAGAGGAATGCAGGAAATAAAAAAAGCATAACTAACGAGGTAAATGTGTGAACTGCCCATGTCACAAATCTGTATACTTTGCTCACAACAACTGTCTACTCATATCCATACGTACACAAATTCCCATTTTGCTATGTATCAAACCGACATACTCGGATGCACGTCGTTCACACATGCTTGCTACCGCGATGCAGGCCTCCCTAGTTTACAAATTTTGTTGTGCACGATGTGCATCTGAGTACGTCGGTTTGACGTCGTGTACTCTAGGCAGTGGGTGGCTGAGCATCGAGGTAGAAGTTACCGCACAGGAAATATTTTATCTAGTCCTCCGCATTCAGCTATTCGGGATCATTCAGAGCATTCTAATGTCCCATTTAACATCAGTAATTTTAAAATTCTTACTTGATCTAAATTTGTCTCAGATTTAAGGATTAAGGATTTTAGAGTCTCTATTCATTTTAAGAAATAAGCCGATTTTAAACAACCAACTTAGTTTCCTCCCGTTGTCAATAGTTAACAGTTAATTTTTAAGGTTAGTGATTTCAATTTATAATCTTTTCAATTCATTTCATGTTTTTCCAGGTGCATTTATTTTGTTGAAGATGAGCGAATGCTCCAAACGTTCAATTTTATTGTTTTACTTGCAATTTTTAATTCGAGTGAATTTTTTATACGGTATTTTTAATTCTCTCGTTATTACTTAAAATTGTAGAGAGATTTTAAACATTGAATGGGTGATCTGAACTATTACGGTGATTTTGTACAGTTAACTGGGAGAGAGATCCGTAGCGAACGCCCGCTTTAACACGCTGGTCGCGACGCGGTCTACCGGTGTACACGGATGGAATTTTCATAACTGCTGACCGACCAATAGTCACTAACTCAATTTTCATGAATACTCAGTCAAAACTAAATGAAGGCACGATGCAGTTAAAATAACCCCTTTTCCAAATTCCTTACTACAATTGACTGTAATTTTGAGTTGAATATTGAACTTGAGTTTAACGGATCACGGTCAGCGTGTTGAGAGAAAAACTGAAGAGTTGTTGAGATGGATGAGTTCTGAGATGCACGTGCTCTTGACAAACGGCTTCAGGCAGCAATCTTATTGACACAGATATGTTCATCCGCAGCCAAGGCGCTAATCAAAGCATTCCTTTCTAAAATACATGTGTCAGTTAAAACTGTCCATATAAAACTGGTGCAAGTGAAACTTATGGAAATAACTTCCACAAGTAACTAGCTGTATCAGTTAATGTTTTCGTTGGTCTTTTTCCTAACTAAGTGCTCAGTATGAATGCAGGATCTACTAATTTCTTGATATTGTGTGATCAAAAGAAGACTGAAAAATTGGGAAGCCCAGAACGTGTTCTGCAAATCATCAGCGATGGCCAAAGTTCACATGCAATGGCATTTATTTCTGATGGTTTACGTGGGCATTGAGCAAACATATATACGGTCTAAACAGAAGAAAACGAACTGCATGAGAATGGAGCTGATACAAAATCCACGTTGCCTAAACAAACGAAGCCTACTCGGGGGTTTTCACCAGGGATACCCTGTGTTTGTCCAGCAACACAAGGCTGGCCTTTGAACAAGGGATACCTCGGAAACAGTTAACATTCATTTAAGCGGAGCACTGCGCTCCTTTGAACTTCGACGCTCTGGGCTCGACTGACGCTGCGCAACCTTTGATGCCTGCGAAATTAATTGTACCTCAGTTCATGCTGCACACAATCAATTCAACAAATTTTAGATATCGGACCAAGAGAATAACAACCATGACGGTTTTTTCGACTAAAACTGGGTGCACAGGGTCTGCAATGTTTGATTTGCTAAAAAAAAAACAGATAATGCACCTTTATGAATGCTCATATCTTCTGAGGTAACTTCTTGCGCGAATTGTTGTCATCTAAAAATGCCCATGAAGTCCTATAAAAAATTTCGAATTGTTGAAATATTAGCGAGTTTCTGTAACTAACACCAAACGCCCTCCACACTGCTGATTTTAATTGTTTCATGTTATAACCGGTCTCACAGACTTCAGAGCGAGCTGCTGCATGTCTGCCCAACAACAAAGGAATGCAGTGCGTTCTGTGTTGTGTCCTTCGCTTGCTGGCACCAGCAACTGCAGAAACGTTCCTGGATATTACACCAAAGACACGTCGTATGATGAAAATTGCCATTATCTCAAGCAAAATATTTAAACTAGAAGGAAAGAAAACTTCCTCTCATTGAAGTAGTAGTAAGTAGACAAATATATCAACTGATGTCCGATGATGAAAGCATCCACCCAACATGCAGAGCGACATTTGAGCAATCGTTAAAAGTTTGCTAGCTTGAACTAATAATTTCCTGCATTCGAATGAGATAGCTTAATTTGCCTATTCGACTTCACTTAACTTTCCATGGGAAAGTATTGCATATCAGTCATCGTCAGCAATGGTTTTGTTTCTGCGTTCGCATTTTTTCGCTAAATTTGAAGTAAATGAAAATTCAAGTTCTCACGCAATGTTTTTATTTAACGCATAAGATATCCAAAAAAATCGCCCTTTCAATTCTGTAGTGGGTTGTTCAAAAATGTCATTTAGAAGAAGACCGAAAAATTACTTTCCAAGAAAATGTTTTGTGACCTAATATTTCCTACAAATCTGTGCTATTAATTTCACTTTCCAAATTTTGTTTACTTCAGTAGACAAATACTTCGTTACCACACATCTCGTAGCAATTCGAAATCATAATGGAATTTTCAGAACTTTGAAACTGTGAATTGGTGTTCTTCCAAAGTGATGTTAATGAACTGAGGTGGCGCATTCAATCATAAATCCTTAGAAAAAGTTTTTTGATAGTCAATGAAACCTCATGAAGGCCCATGTAATCATTCAGAGGTAACAATACGGCGGTGATTGCATCAATAATTATTCTCTCTCGATGTTTGTTATTACGTCCAAACGGAGCTCATCGCTTCACACACTCCAGCAAGTTTGCACGTCGCTTTCAAAGGTTGATCAAGTAGTTAGCGCACACACAGTGATTTGCTATGTATATAATTTCCACTCGTAGCCTTGTCTGATAAAAAAAATTTTTGTTTGAGCCCTAGCTGGTTAGTTCAGGTTCTAATTACAATTTTTTCACACTAGCAATTAAAGGGGAAAATCAAAATGTAATTACTATTGCACTTCTAGATCATTATTTTTACACAAAAGCATTGCGTAGACAAGTCCAAGACGACTAGCTAGCAGACTGAGAGTTGGTGGAAGAAATGAACTGTTGCAGGGATAAACATATGTTCAGTAAATAAGATAATTAATAGTAAATGGTGACCTCTACACTATGATGCTAAGGTAATAATGCATCAGATTCAAAGCGTTACAGTCTAAAGGACCGACTGGAGCTAAAATACTCGCCTGTTCAATTTTCACGTGAAATTATGACAACAATAGATATAAGAACACTGTCGTACCTATGACATCAAATATAAAACCGATGCTTGTCGGCGTCGACCTCGAATTCATAAGTAAAGCCAACAAATGTGGCACATCGTGAGATCACATTGAATGACATTCCAAATAAGTATTTCCGCATTTTCATTTAAATGCGATTTCAGAAATTCTAGAATCAAATATAGTATAATATACCATTGAAAGTTATTCTGCTCTCATTTATTTTGAATTGAATTTCATTCGTGAACATGAAAGAAAAACATTTGAAAAAATTGATTTACTATTGCCGTAGCTACAAATTATTTCCCGTGACTTTAAATTTCGTAAAAGAAAAATTTAAAAATCTATGAATTTTTTTTCATGTTCCTACCCAGGTAGCAAAATTTATTGACCTAATATTGAGCCAATTTACAGTCTCAATATTGACTGGATATTCAAAATGAACATTGGGGAAATACCTTATTATGGAAAATTCGTTTGATATTGGAAAAAAATACTGGCCCAATAACAATATTATCATCAACCCAATATCAACTAATTATTGTGTCAACATTGACTAGATAATGAAGTGTTCCCTAAAATACTCGCCCCTATTGATATTCAATTCTTCATATAAGGTTGATATTGGTATTACAAAATTGTCCCGATAATGATATGTTCACTTCTCCAATATCAGCTATTAAATGTCAGTATGGACTTGATACCAAGGTGGTAAGACCATGTGCATCTACTTCCGCCATCGAGTTCCGTTAGCGGCGTGTAGCGGCGGCCTTACTTATATTCCCCCTCCACTTGGTAACGGTGATACGCAGAGGAGAAATTAATGTTTTAATCGTAAGAATTTACATTGGGGATATATCAAAGTTACTGAGCATACATAAGTAGACTAGAATTGAGGTTTGAGGGGTAACTAAGGTAAAGCACTACAAAATGTTCCTTAGAAAAATACAAGGTGATCGGGCGACCTGTACATGCAGTTTGATCCCGTCAAGTATGCGTAATTGTTCAATATATAGACATTTATTGCTATAGTAACATATGACAAACGATTTTAGCATATTTTTTGAAAAAACTAGACCTTCGATACTCATTGGACGACTGAAAAACAAGAACTGTGAACCTGTGATTACACTAATTCTGAATATACAAATTATTGTAACGTATTCACATTTCTTGAAATCTGTCAAATATATCTGCACTCATTAATGACTGAAATAACTTTTCATTAACCTAATAGGTACATTTTATACAAATTACTCCGTATTATTGGCATACGATATCAACCCAATGTTTGGGCAATAATAATTTATATTTTAACAAATTTTATTAAATTGCGAGATTTTTAATTATTATGAGATAGTTTCCACTTATTTGAATATCATACATATACATATACACTGTTAGTTTAATATTAGAAATAAAACTATTTACTACATTGACCCAATAACAAGTTGATATCATAAATAAGTATATCTTTTTTCGATATTGTATTTTTATTAGCCTATTATTGTAATCCAAGATTTCAATATCGGGTCAATAAATAATTATCAACCCAATATTGGCCTAATAATTTCTTGCTACCTGGGTACCATTGCGTCTACTGAGGATAAATCATACCTAAACGGGCGCCTTTTCTGAACAGGACCTAGGAAAGCTGTAATTTTCAACTTTAAGATAGGTTCATTATTGCATATCGGAGTTAATGATCGACACTCTTAGCACACAATGGAAAACATGAAGTCTCCATTATAAAATAGATTTTGATAATGCTGTCGATAAAAGTCATGGCGTTTCTACGCATCGTATCTATGATTAAAAACAAAACAACTAAGTCAAATGAGCTTTTCAAAGAGTGCGCAATTCTTTGGTTTGATGCAAAGAATCGTGTCAGGAACTCAGAGATCTCGATACTGTCTCCTTGCGAGAGGTAGTCTGACCACACCTGGTGATGGGTGAAAACTTATGTCACCTCTATCTTCAACCTTTATTGATTAAAAAGCATGTAACTAATGTCGTCTTCATCTTCAACCTATATCGATTTAAGGAGACGGTCTAAGTCATAGTCGGAATAGTTGCCGATTTCCGATTTTTACATTTTTCTCATATATCATTTTCGTACTGTTGTATTGACACCACTGGCTCGCGTGCACGCACATTAGTACGCCCCCCAGACGAGGGAAATGGAGCTGGGTGGCGCGACCTTGACGCCCGCTAATGGCAATAGAGTTCGTTCATGGGCTAGCTCATAGGGCTTTCATATGCGAACGAAACATTCTAACGCTGAGGGATAAATTATGACGATGTAACTGAGCCTTGCTTCGAATCCATCTGCTCTGCGTCCATACGCAATAGCTCGTGGCTCATTCCCTGATTTAGTATCATAGCTACAGCCTTGGCGAGTACATCAATCGAAAGGGCTTGAAAAGAGCTACGAGGCTAAGTTAAAAAAGACGTATTTGAGATAAAATAAGAAAAAGTGTCGAAAAATGGCTGTTTTGAAAACTTTCATTTATTTTCTTTTGATGTGGATTTCCCCCAACAGTTTTGAAAGTAAAGGAATGACAAATATATCAATCGATAGCACTTACATGATGCTAGAAATGCAGAGAAGTTTATCGTCAAAAACACTTTGTTCAAAAATTGGGAAACAACAATAATTCTATTTAGAAAAACGCTTTTCCTGGAAACTTGCAAATTGGTTTCTTCAAATACATCTATTTCCACAATTTTCGAAGTACATGAATAGCAAACATATCATTCGATAGGGTTTACCAAAATCTAAAATAGAACGCAGCTCGATTTCTGAAATTTCATTTTCGTTAAAAATTATACGACACAAAGAGGTGAAACAACGGAAAAAGAATCAATTTTTTAAATTTCTATAATTCAACAAACAAAATCATCGAAAATCCATTCGCATACTTTTTTGGTTTAATACATGAGCTATCTAAAAGAGCTTTGCTAGTTCTATAGCTTCAAATTTGTAAAAGTTTATACAATATAACTTATTTCAGTTTTTTCGATTTTTAAATAAAAAAACACTTTCTGATGCAGATACGTAAAAAACACATTCATCATAAAATAATCGTTGCATCATTTCAAAATAATTCTGAGCATTTCAGACAATTCCATCCATAAATTTCGAACTTTTTTGAGCTTGCTGTCTCTTTAATTAAGGACACCGACTACCCAAAAAAAGTCCGTCAGTTATTGACGGATTTTTTCGAAATTTTCATCATAGGTGAAGTGACTATTGTTTTTAAACTCATGTGTTTATTTCACAAACTTATCAAAAATATTTTTTTTAAACATGAGAAATGGGTGTTGTGGAAAAAAATTCTTCTCCCAAAATTTTAAACTTACAAGACTGGCATATTGTGTTCTAGATAGCTAATTGTCTTGTCTAGAAATCCGGTGCAGAGGTTTTTTGACAACTGAAATTTTATTATTTTAAGAATTTTTCCTCGAAAACCCACCACTGTTTTCTCTTTTTGGAGTTATTTTGCCTATTATTCTGATTATGAATTGAAATTAATAAATCATTCGAAAATTTCTAGATGGTTTTAACCGCTATCGATTGCTATGTTTGCCATTCCTGTACTTTTAAAACTGTGGGAGAAGAATCCCTTCAAAGATCAAAAAGACAAGTTTCACGACATCCATTTTCCTAAAATTTGTTTTTCTTTTTTTCATAACTTTTGAACTAAGTCTTTTCTTAAAATAAAATCCACTGCTTTTGTAGTCCTTCTGTATTAAAGTTCTATCGATTGATCTACTTGCCATTTCCGTCCCCTTCAAAACTGTGGGAAAGGATCCATATCAAAAAACAATAAATGCAAGGATAAATGCAAGGTGCAATAAAAACAAAAAATGTTTCATTTTCAAGATGATTTTTCCAAAATCCACTCTATTCATTTGTAGCTCCTTTCAAGCCCTTTCGATTGATATATGTGCCGTTCCTGTACATTCAAAATTGCGGGAGGCAATTAGATGTTTACACAACAAGCTAATTAGCTGATGACTCAGAGCAGCCGGATTCAAAACAAACACTCAGTTACATCATCATAATTTATCAAAGCATTAGATTGTTTCGTCTGAGTACGAAAGTACTTTGGGCTGGCCCATGAATGAACTCTCTTGCCTTTCCAGCAGAGAAACGCTTAAAAATGACCTCCAATAATAGGGGGAATGCAGAGGTCACCCTGCTATTGGCATGCGCCAAGGTCGCGCCACCGCGCTCCCTCACCCTCGTCTGGAGTGAGCACGGACGTTCGCACACACGAGCCAGTGGTATCGTTAGATGCGCAAGAAAAATCTCTATAAGATGAATTTAAAAAACGAAAATTCCCAATTATTCGGATTTTCACATGAACCGTGGAGAGACCGTGTCCTTAAAAGAATGTAACTCATGTCACCTTTATCTTCACCTGAATCGATTTAAAACCACGTAACTAATATCGTCCCATATTTGACTGCTTGATTCAACATTTTTATCCTTCAAACTTTGGATGCATCCAAATTTTGTTTTGATGGAATGCCAAAGCAATCAAACGTGGAAAATATGCGTAGAAGAAATTGGATGGGTAAAAAATATTTATTAAAGATGGGTAAGCTATTTCAGTTCCCAGTTTTATACCAAAATTCTTTTAATGAAGAAAACGAGAATTATTTTGTAATTTCAACCATGAAGAGTATCAGCAGAGTAAATTCTGCTCGAACGAAGAAGATTATAAGGTCAACTTTTCAAATCCTATAATTAACTTCGTGGATTCAACGATAGTGTACAGAATAGAAACAACATCGGTACAATAAAACACGTTCAATGACTATTGCAAATATGCATAAATTTAAAATGAAAAGCAAGGCGATACTTTCAAGAATCAGGTGCATTACTGCGGAAGTAATTTTAGATGAATTTAAAAGTTACGAATTTTGGAATACCCTTGACCTAAAATTTCTGCAAGGATGTTGTTTAAGAAGTATTGCCAGGATCTGAGATCATGCTCCCGAACGTTACCTGTGTCAATATCGTGGTCACGAGCATATATCGTTCTCAATCATACTGCGTTTGATATTCCCCTTATATTCTCAACTACTGATTTGAACTCCAAAACGAGGGAAAGCTGCAAATATATGAGCATGAGATGTAAAATAGATTCCATTCTTTCTTTTTTGTAAATTAATTACACAGCCGGAGCTCCTCATCCTAACGCTGCTCCGAATGCTTTGAAATAACAAAGCAACGAGTCTAATGCCGGTCTCAGAATAGCTGCGTTTGTGTTACAAACAAACGTTTTGGGCCTGTGCTCCAGATTGTACCCTCTAAGTGTAATGACTTTCCGTAATCTTTTTCGGATTCATATATTTCATCCAGAAATTAAAGTTAATGGCAGCAGTGATAGTGGCCAACGAAGTGTGGAGGGAGTAGCACATGGTAGTTCCTTGCTTCAGTGTTCCACTGCGACTTGAAACGAACACTGACTCCGAAATACTCAAGACTAGGTTATAGCCAAAAAATAGGTCATGCTCTAATTACCTGTCGAAAAGAGACTACTACATTTTTGACCGCATAGGAGCACATAATTTACCCATACTTTAAAATTTGTTACAACAAACCAGATAGCAATCGAATGTTTATAGGGCCTGCAGATATTCATTTTCACTAAAGTCATCTCCATGCCGTATTAAAAGGAAACCCAACAAGAGAAACTAGCGACTCATTCTCGCATCATTCACTCAGTTAAATGGTGAGAAGAATTCTTAGAGCTCGGTAGCAACCCCGGGCATAGCTCTGCGCCTGCAGCACGCTGATGAGTGTAGCGTGTACAGTGCAATCTCACCTCAAAAGGCACCACCGTTTAAACTTCAACAATAAAGATATGGGCGCTGTGTTCTTGAACACTGTGAGGTAGTTCATTCTCTAAGGTTGACTAACTGAGCATGTAGAGTTTGAAATGATAGTTGTTAAGAACACGACATAAATGAAATGTATTATTTCCCGTAGAGCAATAGATTTAGAAGTCCGGTTTCGCTACATCAAATTGAAGATGAACGATGAAAACGGGCTGATGAATCTCAACGAAAACTAATTCATTGGTATCGGCATTTTCGGATGATGATGGATTATTAAGGAAAACGTACAATACATTTTTTAATGAACTTAACATTTCTCCCATTTATCGATTCCATACACATTATATGTCGAAAAACATTGTTCAGGGTTTGTACAACATCTGGTAGAAGTTTATTCCATCCCAGTGTGTCTTGTGACGAGTACGGAGGCGTAAACTAGTTAGTTTCAGACACTACATATAGAGAATTGAAAAAAGATTTCCCTAACTAGTGTTAACTACCTGTAGTACGACTCCAATGTTTAACTTCACAGCATCTGTTGCGCAATACAATTCACCTCGCCCAAAATAGCAAGCTACACACATTTTGAGTGCATAAAATGTCACCAGAGTTGAGAACAACGTAAAAAACCACGTAGGAGAAGAATGAAAACGCAGATTGTGCCCGTTAGTCACAATAATTGGATGCTTTCAAGCCTGACACTTAGGGCTTCTGAGATGACTTAAAGCCTCAGCCAAATTATCATTCCAGAGGCCAAGTCAGGCCCAAAAATAGCAGTGGCTGCACAAAAGTGCAATCGTAAAAATCCCTGCAGCTAAAAGCGACGAAAATTTTTCCAGCTAAAGCCAGTTCAGTGAAACGACAGCAGACTGACTCTTAACTCTCTAGTTGTAGCTTGGCTCGTTGTGGAAGTTGGTCTCTGTCTACTCATTAGCTCATTTTCGTCTTTGTTCTCATTAACTAATTCGTTGTTCACACTTGAAAATTACCCAAGTTCTCAGAAAACTAGTTGTACTCTACCGAAGCTAGTTGTAAGAATTTCTAGCCCTGCTTCGACACAGCTTATGACATCTTTATCTTCAACCAACGTCACCTTATGTTACTGTAACTTATACCGTCCCATATTTCCATGTTTGATTTAAAATTTTGATCCTTCAAACTTTGGATGTTGTTAAATGTTCTTCGATCGGAAGCCTACGTAACCGAATGGGAAAATATTTGTTGAAGATGGGTGATATGTATTTGAGCTTGGGTTTAATTTTCTTTAAAATTACGTAAATCATTATTGAAAACAAAGGTTCCTTGTAAGCTATGTGTAATCTTGAGCGAAATGGGGAAAGTAAATTGCCAGACTGACCATTTCCTAAACTAAAATTCTCAAAGCGGAAATTTTCTAAATCATTATTTGCCTTTAAATCGTCATCAACTTCTGGCAGCTCTGCAAGGTTGCCAGATGTGGAGTGGTATATATGGGAAAACTATGCTTGAACCTGGTCAAGATAGAAAAATTAAGCGCGTAGAAAGTAAATCTGTTAATCCTAGGGAGAGACGCCGGCAACAAACGCGCGGAACTGAAATTTGCAGGTTTTTGCTCAAATGATAGCTTATTTACTACAGTATTTCAGTTTTACTGAAAATTTATTCGCCTTGTGATTTAGCATTGAGCACGACTGATGATCGTTTTGAAAATTGAGCAGAACGATGTGAGGCAGACAGGAAGGCATGCCTTCGTTTTATACTGGGAAAATGGTCAGTCAGTCGATAGATTTTTGTTTCTTTTCGCGTGCGTTTGCAGAGAGGCAGCTTCGATTTTTGAGGCAAAAACTCTTCAAAATTTGATTCTCTAAAGAAATCCCGTTTGACAGATTTTTTTACTCTTTTCGAGTGCATTTGGTATATCAATAACGCTTCCCTGGCACTAAAACAAATCTACTTGTATGATATGTAACTTCAGCTCGTTCATATTTTACCTGAAACAATAATTCAGAGGCACAGTCACGAAAGCTTCATTTTCAGTTACCACAATAAAAAGATGAAGTCAGAGTACTCGTTTTGAATAAAATCAAACTTACTTATTAAAATAAATAAACACAATCAAAGGTTTCTCTTCACAAACCTTAGAAATCCCGTTATTATTGATGCACAGCACAAACCAGACATGCCAACGTAGCAATCTCTCGCAAATAGAAAGCACTTCGAGGACATTTTTAATGTTAAGAGATCTGCACTGCTAGCTCATAACCAGACTCGTGAAGACAGCAGGTCGCAAGCTCACAAAAGATCCAACGCATTCATTCTAGTCTCTTTTTTCCTTTTGTGAATCCGTTGTCACCGAGACGCATTGTTTGCAAAGGCTGCCAGAGGGCGTGAAATCCTCGCCCCACGTCGTCAAATATTCGTTGTTATGGCGACAAAATTCGTATTTTCCAAGTAAAAGCCATGCCAAGTTTTGTATTGAAGTAAAATATTCAAGCTTTTTGTATTTCTCTCATGTCGCTTCAGTCGAGCTGAAATAAAGCTGTGAACGCGTCTTGTTACTCAGATGTGAGCTGCTGTGCATGCGCGCAACAAGAAAGGATAAAGTGTTAAACAAAGCTCAAGAATCGTGGGCAATCATCACCCACCACCATATGATATTTCAAAATAGTGAAACAATTCTAAATTGCATTCTGCGTTAAGACTTCAATGTATTCATGA
>JACJUY010003003.1:0-16023 GCA_014220935.1 Platorchestia sp. MABIK | reverse complement strand
TTGTACAGAGTGCAGCACTGGAATGTGAGGGAAGTGTGGCTGTTGTACAGAGTGCATCACTGGAATGAGAGGGAAGTGTGGCTGTTGTACAGAGTGCAGCACTGGAATGTGAGGGAAGTGTGGCTGTTGTACAGAGTGTAGCACTGGAATGTGAGGAAGCTGTACTTGCTGTGGAGGAAGCTTTAGTATATTCCTAACATAAGAAAACTGTTGCCACTGTGCGAAGCACATCAATGAATTATGAAGAAACTTGTAGATATGTGCACTGCGTATACAAGTATGCGAGAGGACACAGGTAATTAGGAAGAGTTCTACTTAAAACATAGTTTAGCAGTTTATACATGTATCTATGTTCGCAGAATAAAGTGTGAAATTGAATCACTAATGAAAAATTTCATTCATATAATCATAATTGAAAAAGCATATTTTCTCTCCTAGCTGAATATTTTGATTTAAAAATTTCGAAATTTTCGATTACTTTCCCATACTTACTGTTTACAATATCCACTGCTAATTGTACTTGTTTTAGTAAGTTTATTTATGATTACTATGCATAACTGTATGATTCGCATCTTAAGTATTGATGCTGTTGACAGGTTTCAAAATGCAATGAAAATGAGCGTTGAGACTTGAAAAAATGGTGTAAAAACTTAAATAACCATTTCGGTCAAAAGAATATGTTTTTTCACGACGAATCGGTGACGAATTTTTAGAGAACTTGCGCTACCCAGTTAGCCCAGTAATCCTAGAAGCGGGGCCGGCATATTGAAAAATATCTTTGTCTGGCTTCGCAGCTGAATTCTAGCGAGAGAGGGCAGTGCAGAATAGCATCCATTCGCGAACTCTGCTATCAGTGACACAAAAGCTTCGATCTTGGAAACAAAAGCGAATATAAACATGTGAGTTTTGATTACTGCATTTTGTTGTCTATGAATGGAACGTAGATTTTAGGCTTGCATCGTGACTGTAAGTTTAGGGAAATGTATGTAAGTGAAGGTAAGGCATCGAGAAGCAAACAAGGAATAAACAGCCTACTGATTCCATAGTTTCCTTTAAGGCTACATAAATAGTTTGATGGCGAAATCGAACAATTTTCATTCACTTTTTTAGATGTTAAAAAAACGATTTTTTAAGTTCCTAATTTCTTTGGTGAGGAGAAGGAATTTTTCAGATTCTTACAGGTGTCAAGAGCAAAATGTGAAAATTTTTCCAAAAAATGACAACGCAAGCAATTATACGCATAAATTCCCCTTGTGGCCCAGTCATAGGTCACGTGAGGGGTTGGGGAGGGGGGCAGGGGGGTGGGAGAGGGTAGGCGATAGCGTATTTTATTGCAATCCACCGCACTTTAATCTTCCCTAACGTATTACGTTTCAATGAGCTCACTGAGGTTAGCAAGATGGGATGTCAAATGTCCTGCTCCCCAGTACTCCGTTTTGCAATTTCTTACCAACTTAAGTATCATATGATTCTTTTCCTAATAGATGAATTAAATGTACCATTTAATAATCTGAGCAGATCCAAGCAAATTAGAGTAGTATGATCTGAGTAGTTCAGTTTATCAGATTAATGTTCGCGTGAGGGCCGATTCGCCGCAGCATCTTGAATTGGCGGCAGTGACTGCACTGTAGCTGAGCAAAGCTGCGCCGCTTCAACGCAAGATGTTTACGCCAAAGGCAACTGCTGCGGCGAAGTGGGCACATTTGCACAGCCGCGACGCAGAGCTTGTGCTGCCACCTAGGCCACTACGATACAGATTAACCGTTCACGACGGTAATAATTAATAAAGGGTTGTGCTGAACACTCAAACCAAGAAATGACCCAGACCCTCGCTCTATTCCGGAATTTAAATGAAATCGTTCACCTCAGGCTAGAGGTAGAAATGACAAAAATGGATCATTCCTTCGAAAAAAACAGCCTCCACACTTTTACCTGCACAGTACCATCCAAGAGTTTTGTTTTTGTACCCCTATGAAAATTTTCACTCGCGTGGCAAAATTATAGTAAGAATGACCATCTAATCTTGCTATAACAGCTTTTCTCACTGAGAACATCCTATTCTTTCTAAAAACAAAGCCGTGGGAATCGTTTAATATTTGCTTCAAAAAAACTGTAAATTCTCATCCGAAGCAACATCAAGACGTTTCAGCTGCCCGAGATTGTAAAGAAAAAATTGCTAAATATCTGCTATCTACATCAAATGAAGAATAAACTTCAAAGCTGTGGTAGAATGGGATGTCCAGGGACGAAAGCATGTTCAAATTGACCAGGGGTGCAAGGACGCTTTTTGCTTCGTAGATGAGTCGAAGTACGACAGTCGATCAGTTAAAAAAACAGTTTAGCAGTACAAAGAGCAGGGGTTGACTTTATCCTGCACATTTAGAGAATATCATCAACGAATAAGCGCAGATGTTTCAATCATTGTTTGAAAACCCTGACTGCGTAGGTTTTTGTTGTCATTGTACTCACACATGCCCTAGACAATGCTGCCTTTATGTCCTTAACATTCAAGAGTCTTAATATTGCCAAAAAATGGTTTTAGCAACCTTATGTAATTTAATTTTTTTTATCTACGTGATCATTACTGCTGTTCCAAAGAGCAACAACATCCTGATGTGTTCCATTTATGAGCTGAAATATAGTTCCAGTTCCTCAGACGAAAATGGAAGAAGTTTCAATATAGAACTCGCATTTGTATCTTTCATAAAGAACTTGCATTTGTATCTGTCATGAAGAACTCGCATTTTTGTATCTAATACACCTTGTGATTGAAATATAGAACAGGCTCAGCTCAAAACTGTTGACTTATAGATGATATTTTACAAAAAAACTTGCATAATACCAATGCTTGGAGTGAAACTAAGGGCAGAAAAATGCCATTTATGCTCTTTGTGTGTTGTAAAACTTTCGAATTAACTTACGGGAATGAAAATGTCAGAAAGGGAGAGTTGGCCGCTTAATGTCTCATTGGTGAGCTCGGAAGGAAAATATCACTAAGTTGGCTACTAAATCTAGATTAGAAGAATCTAAACCTTATGTTAGTCCCATGATTGAGGAGAACCATTTTCAATATTATGTTCTTCCTAAAGCCATGTAGGCAATCTTGCTTTCTTCACTCGGTCGATTAATTTGACGTCACCATAAAATCTAAGCAGGTTCCTTAACCATGCCAACAATACCTATGTAGCTCATGAAGAATCNCCACGAACAGGATCAGAAGAGCACAACGATTGTTGCCGAGATCTAAATAAATTTCAACGACCAATCGAAAATCTGGTTTCCTATGTGGTCTATTCTGATGATAGAGAGAGGTTTTTGAAAAAAATGTCTTTTAACTCTAACAAAACTTTCTATCGATGCCGAAAGTATAAGAACGTATTCCAAAAATATTTTTCCCCTAAATAATGTACATTCTTTGAAGTATTGGAAGACTACTTCTCATCTAAAAAACAATGGATCTTTGTTATGATGCTATGAAGCGGCACTTATTTCGCTCCGTTTTTGAAGAGTGTCTTTAAGGCATGAACTCTAGATAAAAAACTGACTGTTCGAAATTTAATTGAACTTTGTTTTTCAAAGAATTTAAATCAACCAGCCTTGGACTTAGTGACTATCATGTCTAATTTCAAAAGAAAGTAAACATTTCTGTGAAAATTTCAAAAGTACTTTAATTTTATTGTGCTACAATAGAAAAATTATTCTAAAATAAGCATACCAATAGTGTTCAGGAGATGAGGAGGTTGTTGACTCGCACCGACAGAAAATCCAGTCCGTGGATTAAAAACCGAACGAACAAACATTTGGCACCCTGTGGTTGAACAGAGTAAAATTTTGTTCATTTTGCAATAAATCTCATCTGATGAACTCTATTCAAGTTTTGAATGGGAATGTTAGGGGATATCTATTTTTGATAAGCAGTTCTTAGAATGAAAAATAATTGTTCGGGCATTACTTAATGTCACAGAAATTGAAACGAAATTGACATGAACGCAAGTTTAAAGAACCTTATTCTGCTAAGCTCTATCCAGTTCCACAGAGCCCGCCATTCCAAACTGCTTGGACATACGAGTACACAGGAGCTTCGAACAGGTGAAGCTGGTTGATGAGGTAGTGGGGGGAATGTCTCTTTGAAAGGTGAGCTAGTGCTGATGAAAGTGCACTGCTATCGTTTTTTTTAACTACCTCCCAGCTCTAACAATAAAATCTTCAGAAAAACACATGATGAGATCTACACGAAGAAATCACTTTGGTTGAGCAAATGGCATTAAATAGGAGAGGATAACAACTTTCAGGGTGATTATACAGTACTTGAAACAATGAGGTTCTCTGAAGAACCTGAAAATTTGAAAGTTAGTCATCCAGAAATTAAATCTCTTTTATGCAGAAACTAATTTTAGTTGTTATGTCAGAGTTTGTGCACCAGTCACAGGAAATTTTGGGGATATCTTTGCAACACTCTATTAGAAAATTTATCGATGGATGAGAATTTGCTGTGTGAACTTATGCTTGTAAAGTTTATTGTCTTCAACCAGTCACTGTTTTTGTTAACAGACGTGTTCCACTTAGTCTAATTTAAGAGCTTTTTGAAAAAACAAAGTGAGATTCAATTGTACGGCCAGTACGAGACGTTGACATGGGAACACATTTTAGATTAGCTCCCATTAGTCGAAACGAACGAGCACTTATTTTCAAACCAGCCGAACTTGAAAGAACTTCTTTTCTTGCCCCAACTCTTCATATTGGAAATTATTACAGTCAATTGTTTTCATTAAAATAGGAGAGAACTTCATTTCAATTCAATTTAANATAATTTTGAAGCTAATTCTAAACTAAAATAGGAATTCTAAAATTTTCTCACTGATGCAGTGACTACACATTTTATCCGTTTGATTTTTTATCTATGAGCCTGAAATTCGTTGGCCTCTTGTGAAATTGCCATCTTTGTACGGACCGGGGTTAAGAGTGATTTACTTTTTTGCATTCGCTTCAATTGTGGATTACACTCTGTACATTTTTTTCAAAACTCAGTTGGAGTCACATGAACGTGGGCTCATTCACTAAGGTGTGAAATCCCACTTGGAAATGAACGATATTATGATGGATAGAAATATATCTTTCTTTTAAAAATTGCTTTTAAATTCAGTTTTCCAGTAGAGTCGAAATTTCATCTTTAGTACGTGTAAAAAGGAAAACTTCTTGTTAATTTATAGCATGTTTTTTACTAATTTGGTCCATATAACAGCAAAAATTAGCAAGGAACTGAGCAGCTAACACTAAAGTTTTCATGAGAGTCGTGCATACAGAGCAGTCCAGAGAAGGTTTGTGTTTATAAATTAAAATACTTTCCAAGGTCCTAAAATCGTTAGAAACAGAAGGTACTATAGTTTCAAAATCTCAATTTTAAACAAGATGACTCTGTCAGATGTGGTCAACTAACAATAACCTTGGTTTGTTCCATAACTCTCAGCGGAATGAGCCGTGGTGAATATTGTACATGTTTGAACATTTCTCACAAGATTAGCAAAGGAGTCCTTAAAATTCTTGATCATCAGCGCAATTTATCTTTAGCAATAATTAAAAGACCGAAATCATGAGTACAAAGTGTTGAAGTTGTCGACAGCAAAGTTCAATCTGAACAGGGATGATAATTCAATTGACAGTTTGAACTGGTGGCATGATTGCAAATATTGCTGTCAGAAGGGGATATGTTAGAAAGAGGCCTGTTTGAGGTGTTCGAACTTTAGAAAATAGATTGCTATGAATACCGAGAGTACTGTTGATTCGTTGAATGAGTGGAAAATAGTTTTTAATTCATTTTTCGGCTCTCAACCATATTTCACAGCCATATCATTCCTCAAGTAATGCTCAAATTTTCGTTCATGAAAAAAATGGACCAAACTATTCATTTCCCTCGCCCGTCGCTCTACAGGTCTGCTGACTAACAGCCTACTGCAAAGCTGAAATCACTCGTGTTATTTGTGTAGCGAAAACAAAATTAACATTTTTAGTTAATTTCATGTGTGTTGTTTGAATGTTGAAGTCATGCTAGCGTCCTGGGTTCGGATTTAAAAGAAGTGCCAGTCCTGAATGCGGAGAAAGGAATCAAAAGCCCACATGCTCTCGCCGTCAGCTCTCTACTGCATGTATCTTTTTTGCATGAAATCCATCAGGCAAAATCGCAATACTTCATTGCAGTGCTTGTGTTTTCATATCCCAAGTCGTTGCGTGTATTACACGGGAACTTGAACAACATCGTGCCTTTCTAGTCTGAACCAAAACCAGTGTGGTGAGAATATCGAGCTCAGAGCAATGAAATTGTCCAATGGACATGAAAAATTGAAACATGAAGTATTTTCTTACGACTTCTAATGTTGGGTGATATAACGATTTACTCTCCTCACGTACATCATTTTATGAAGTTAGCAGTGATTTACTCCTCTCACGTGCGTTTTTGATTTACTCAAGCTCAATCGAGTCTGTTGACAACAGGCGAGAGGAATCTTTCATAATCTTTCGAGGTTCTTCTAGACACCAAAATTTGCGAGTCCGATCACGAGCGAGCGGTAAGAAGCGAAGCCTTATTGAAGACGAGCTCATAAGCTCTCCCTGCGGAGTGCCGACTGCCGCTGCCTCCGTTGGTCAGACGCCGTCCAATGGGAATTGGCATCCCTAGCTACACCGACGTCCGAACATTTCTCGTGTGGTCTTTTCTCGGCGCGTTATATGTCGATGTTTTAACCATCTTTGAAGCTAGGTTTTAAATGTCGCTGTGTTTAATGTCATGGCACGTCGATGATAAATTATCTGTGAGTTAAATGTTAGTGCACATTAATGTTTAACATGGCTTTTTAAGTATCAGTTACTATCGATGTTTGATTTCAGTGAGTTAAAGATGAGTGAATGTCGATGATAGATATCGGTGTGGTATGTTCATATGTATAAGTAAATGTCGATGGTTTACAATGGTAGGTTATAGATTCATTATTATCGGTGTTTAATATCATGGTTAAATTCATTGCATCGTAGCACAAAAACCTTCGCACGGCTCCTGGCTTTCAAACAGCTTAGATGTGAAAGAAAGCTAACTTTTTGAACTTTAATAGAGTCATAGTTTTAATTTCATATCTTTTAGCATGACTGCCTACAAATCTACCTACAATCTTCACTTTACTTTGCATTTCGTCAATTTAGGTTATGAACGTACGCACGCAAAGATTCTCCTCAAAGCGACATCAAACACTCCCTAAGAGAAAAACTTAATATTTTGAATGTTTCATTTTCTTGCACATTTTTGAACCTTGGACGAATCCGGCAGAAAATTGAAAAGAGTATATGCACACCCTGCAGAGCGCGCGGCTTCTGGGCCCCTGCTCCCAAATGCCTGGCGTGCACTCAGAATATTGCTTCCGTTTGCAGGATATTAAAAGTCAAGCTCCAAAAACGCTCACAGAGACGTTCTTTTAGCATGTGCTGCTCTTCATCTGCAGCCGAACGAAAGAACGCGTTTTTGAGAAACACTTGACTGATCATAGGCTCTTGGTGAGATTCCAATCATCAATTCAAGATGCTCAGGAAATCACAGACGCCGTAACTCGTAGTATAAGTTTTCGACTGGAAAAATGAATGCATTTTTAATGGAACATTCTCTCACGAGAAATGATTTTCAATCTGACGGAGGATTACTGCAGTAATTGCTGTGTTCCAAGCATGTCTGGCTTCTCCCAGATTCCCTAATCGCATTCGGCGAGGAAAACTCCTGTGGTGAAATGATGCGTTTGAAATAAAATCTCAGAAACAGGTAGTGAAATCGCGCTCCGAGTATAAAATATTAAAAGCAAAACAACGCAGGCCATAAAAGTGCGTAGGATAAATTGGTATTTTGTTCAAATGAAAATTTGATGGGTTTACTTGCTGCTAATAGTTTATTTTGATGTTCATTGGAATTTAGACCCTGAAATATGAGGTAGCACAATTTTCAAAACCTTGTAGTGTTCCCTCATCGATAAGACAAAACCTTCGTCAGAAAAGAAAATTCCGTTATGAATACAATTCAAAATTTTTCACACAACGATTTCATTCAATTATAAAAACTTGAACGTAGAAAAGGGATACAATGAGTCAGTTACGAGCTCTTGGTATCGACAGACGTACAAGATTGGCAGAATCTCAGCACAAAGGAAAATAAGATATTTCAGTCTCCCTCAGCACAAGCCTGGGTCACCAGCTAGCTATGGAAGAAAAAAGAATAAAAACCGGTCATTTCCATAAATTTTAAAACATGAAATCTATTAGAACACATTGAATTTTTCTAATTTATTAATATAAAGGTTCTTCATTGATAGACGAATCATACGAAGTGTACAATAGCCGTGTCAGGGGTTAATTATGTTATTGAGAGAAATAACCTAAATATATTCTCTCTCATATTTCATCCACGGCAGGATGACTAAAAACGTACAAATACTTTAATACTTTATATATACTGCAGAATGCCTAAGAAGTCCTAAGAAGTAAAACGAAAGAAGGAAAGACATGAAACGCTCTACCGAAACGGACTGAAACATGTCCTGAATGATTTTCAAGATGCAAGAAAAGCTTAGCTAGAAGCAGTTTATAAAAAACATAGCTCCTCATGCACATCTTGAAACATGTAAACAAACATACGCACAAAATGAATTCCAGAGCTTGTTCATCGTACGGATAATTTGTTAGTTAGATAATTTGTTCACGTATCCTAATCTCAGATTGCGTTTCTTTTCTTTTCTTTTCATTTGTCCAATTACGTTTTGAGCAACAGAAGCATGCGACGCTCTCTGGGGTAGCGATAAATCTCTTTTTGAGGCAGTTAGAAAGTGTGATAAGTTTATTTACTAAAATATCGAGTTATTTCTGATTCAAGGTTTCCTGCTAACTGGTGGCTGAACATAAAGTGAATGTAATCGTCATGACTTTAAGGTTGGTTTTTTCGCCACAAAAATAGATACATAAATATAAAAAAAACAATTGTGAAAAAATTACAATTATCAACCTTGGTCCGGCTACATTGAGCTAACGGCTGTATCGATCATTGCAGGCGAAATAAACAATTTAGAAAAAGATGAAAAAACCGCAAACGTAAAAATGAGCTAGTTTCTAATTTTCTCACAGAATCTTTAGCACAATCATCATCCAGTCTACCAACAACAACAACAAAAAATCTCAGGTTTCCCATTCTCTCGGTATTTTCTTTACAACATCCGGATGTGGGTACGTGGGATAAAAAAGACACGGTGATAGATTGCTATCACTTTTGAGTAACAAATAGCTACAAAATTTCCACACATAGATTACAAATGAACCTAATTATGGTTTCAAAATCATCTACACTTCACAGGCTAAATGTTAGGTCTTCGCAGTAGCGATGGTAGAAATTAAATAAAATTAGTTAGAATATGTATAGCAATTTCAACTTTGGAGAGTTTGAAATGCTCACCCCAAAGTAGCACTGAGCAAATTTAAGGCAACCGATCGATTTTTTAGTTTGATTATACACCGAAATGTTGCAATACGTTATTCGTATGACAGTGATGCGAAATGGCGTGACACGTGTGCCTTGAATTCGTTTACAGTCTAAGAGGTTTTTGTATGCATGCTTAGAAAGCTTATTACAGAAAGGAACTTCAGAAACTGAGAGAGCTTTTTGTCTGCAGGTAGTGTTCTGCAGGTGATGTGCTGCAGATAGTGTGCTGCAGCGAATTATCGTCGTGCGTATAATGGATGGACGTCACCCATCAAGCGTGTGTTTTGACATTGTTGCGTACACTGCATTTAGATTAAAACAATATGTCGAATATTTTATTTCATGTCCATTCTTCTCACGAAATGTTCACAACATAGTAAATGAACACTTTCCTATGCTGTACAGTAAACACATCGGTGCTCTCACTTGCGTTCATTTATGTGCTCACGATTGCTGTGGGTATGTTTTCATTTCATTCTTCAATGAAATGTCACCAATCAGCTGAAATAGTTAGAAAAATAACGCATTAGTTAAAGCAGCAAATGTACTTAATTTCACGACCAGCTTTAATACCCGGTTTATTAAATTGTCATGTAAGGATGCTAGTTAAAGTTGTTTTCAAATATTTGAACTTGAAGAATTAGTACATTTTAACAATGTCACCAAATTTTAAACTATAACCGTAAACAACGAATTTAGTCTTTGCGTGCGTTTTAAACATGTCACATACCCCAGTCCTTAGAAAAAAATGAAGACCAGTTGTTATTTTACGCTAGCCTTGCCAGTTTGAATTAGAATTGAATAACAAGAAAACATAATCTAATACAACCTTACATACTCACCTGAAATATCTGCAATATTTAGTCGTCTAGTATTATGTACTTCTCCAAAAATTGAATTCGAACATTCAACCGTTAGTGTCCGTGAGCAAATTTTAAGGGTAAATTATAATTTGATTAAGGGGCTCATTCAAAGCACTGCGCGCGATCTGTCAGTTCATGACTGTGAGTCATCGTGCAATATACTGGAAGTTACCGACTTTGCAAGGTCGCGATTGGTGTGAGTTTTTCTTGTGACTGTGTTCTTCGCAATTATTGCATTAGATAAATTGTGAATTAGTATTGCCTCAGATGCTATAAACATGTTTATTGATGTTGTATTGATTGTTTACCGGGATGTTGAGGAACTCGACAGTTACGCTCATCTTTAGATTTTCACGTTGGTAGGCGAGCTCTAGCTGAGTTCAATTTTTTAAACTTAGTTATGTGAAGTGTTGTTCGTCCGGCTGCTTTGAAACTTGAGCAGTGGTATTCATATCAAAGTACTCTGGATAGATTACTGAACAAGGTTACAGAACAGTTCACATTCACTTGATTAATTTGCAAGTTATATTCATGAACATTGGACGCTTGAAGAAGAAAAAAATTTTTTTGAGAACTTGTTTCAAGTAGTTCTAGTGGATTGGTTTTCAGCTATATACCACGCTATGTTAATAGAAAATTATGTTAGTAGATGCACAATGGCCCTTTCCTCATGATTTGTTGCATTTCTACATTTGCGATTTTTCAGGCCTAAATATTTTTGGCTTATAAACAGAATTGAATGAGCTATATTGTTTTTTAATATCGTTTTTGAGTTGGGATAATTGGAGTACAAAATTATTTATATAATGCACTTGGCCTCCTGTGTGGGGACACATGTTGGCATGAAACGATGTCCTCTAAATGGTCCCTTCATTATCCCCTCTCCTGAATATACCGTTGTTGTATTATGGGAGGCTTAATTGCATTCTGTAAATAATAACAAAGATGATTTTTCTGTAAGATTCTTTAAAGAAATACTAATTTAATATTATAACTCATGTGTTACAGGGTGACTGCAAAGACTTTTTTTCAAATGTGTATTGATGTCACAATAAGTTACTTATTTCACGATATTAATAAGTACAAATGCTAACATTGGACAAAAAATAAAACCATTATTTTTTTTATAGAGCTTTGTATCAGTGCCAACAAAAATAGAGAAAAGCGCTGGTGAAAACCAAAACTCTGAGTTTTAAATGAAAAATCGATTGCTGTAAATATGTATCATGGCCAAAAAATAGCACCGCGTTGTGTGACTCTTGCAATTTTGGGACTTAGCACTCCTACAGGGATGTCAAGAGAGATCTGCATTTGTGTCATTTTATATTGTAATTATTGTTTTGCCTTATCATGATGGACATTTTTATTCATTTTTTTACGTCCATGTCAGCTCGTCTTTCTGTCCTCAACTATTCTCTTGTTTAATTTTATTCTTCAAGATTTGTAATTCTGGGCATTGAGTCCTGTGCAACAGTGCACCCTTTCTATCATTTGAGGGTGTGGTTTATTGTAAATACTTTTTTGGTGGATAACTGAGCTAGCTAATTGTGCTCTAGTTTTTTCTGTAAAACCGAATTAGTAATGCAAGGAAATTCTTTTGTGCTATTCTCTGCCTTTATTTTTCATTTGGTTTTCTAATGAAATATTTTCAGTGTTTGAACTTGTTATATAAAATGCTGTTCAGCATCCATACAATAAACAAGCACATTCAATCAATTTTAAGTGCCTACGTATGTAATTTATGAATGATGCATTTCTGTTGCAAAAATTTTTTTTGCTGGTTCATTGGTCACCCAGTTGAGGTAGTGTATTGAAAACTTACATTGTAACTATAATCCCATTTGTTATGTTCATTATTGATGTTTAAAATGTTCCCTGCAGACAAATCATTTCTATAATGTCTAAAAATTTGAGAGATCTATACAATGTACACTATATATATATATTGTACATTGTACATGAGTGTTGATAGGGCACTTTGTACACTTGAGTTGATATATATCTGTATTTTAAGGAAAAAAATATGACATTTTTTATTGGTTTATTTCTTGATGTATAGATATATCAAGAATAATATATACATATATATAAAGGATGCTGTGTAATTGGATGCACATATTTTAGCCAAATATAGAGAAACGCAAACTAAAACGATTTTCATGAGTGACAAAAACCTCTAAACTTTTTTGTTTTCGAGAAATGATGGCCTGAAATAATTTTAGATTCCCGTTAGAATGGGCTTGACCTGCAGCCAATGAGTAAAATCTAACTTATTTGACGCGCGCTTCAGGCCATTCCTACGGGAATTTATAATTATTTCAGGTCATCATTTCTCGAAAACAAATAAGTTTTGAGGTTTTGGCCACTCCTGAAAATCGTTTTATTTTGCGTTTATCTGTAAATGGTTAAAATATGTGCATCGCATCACACAAAACCCTGTATATACCGGGTGTCCCACAAAAATGTCTTTTTAATTTATTATATCTCTGCTTTAAATTAACATATTTGAAATGTATTTTTCTTCACGATGCAATGAATTTTGTTCCCTTTTCGGATAATTTAAGTTTTTGAAAATCGCTTAATAACCACTTTACAGTGATCGATTTACTGAAACAGGTGGAAAAACTAATTGTTCAAAGGAAAAGTTTTCCAGACAATACTGGTGTTCTTCATTTCTCAATACATTACTTACTTCCTTATTTCATCATTTGAAGACACCTAAAATGCAGCTCACAAACGATCAAAGAATTTTCATCGTATTAGAACATGAAGCTACGCAAAAGTGTGACAAGGTTAGAGTGGCATTTAATATATTTTTAATTTTTTGAACTGTGCGATACAAAGTTTTCTTATCGGATGAGTACCTTTCCGGGAATCTTTCAATGATTGCTCTTCGAACTTTTTACAGTTGTCGTTGCTTCATATTCCAATACGATGAAAATTCTTTGAACGTTAGTGAACTGCAATTTAGGTCTCTTCAAGTTATGAAATAAGAGAGTAAATAGCCTCTCAGAGCGTTTAATTACTTGGTGGTATGTAGGATACATCATTGTGAAATTATTTTTAACAGTAGGTATTGAGGAATGAAGAAGAACACCAGTATTGTTGTTTTTAAAACCTTTCCTTTGAACATTTAGTTTTTCTACCTCTTTCAGTAAATCGATCACTGTAATGGGGTTATTAAGCGATTTTCGAAAAATTAGACTATTCGAAACCGAAACAAAATTTGCTACATTGTGGAAAAAAGATACTTCAAATATGTTAATATACAGCGGAGGTATCAATTAAAAACTCGGGGACATTTTTGTGGGACACGCGATATTATGTAGACGCTCCTCAGAGGGATACAACTATTGTATCTGTGGGAACTCGCGCTCCTAGGTAGGAAAATGTGAGGGCCCGAGCTAAGAGTTAGGTAGGCCTTTTTTTTTTACATAAAATGATTTTGTGATGTTAAGGACCACCTATTTTCGGTTCAGTGGTATCCTGTTTTTAACACCTACTTTCTTCTCCAACTTTGATCTCGTTTCATGAACTTTTTTATCAACTTACTGTTTTCATACCATTTCTGCACAGATTCCGCGTTCCCTTAAAGCGTTGATTGATTAAAATGTTTTGCGATTGCTGCGGTTGATTCGGTTATGTTGTGAGTAGCAGAATTTAGAAACAGACTGTACTGCTCAAATCCATTCTTGTCTTTTAAAAAAATGTAAGATATATAATTTTACGATAATTTTCACCTGGTATGCTATAATCAATTCTAAAAAAAGTAGTGAAATCATGGAAATTCTATTAATTTACGCCGGTATGCAAATGAGCAATTTACTTAGTGGTACACATATGTCCCAAAACGTAGTCCACTTCTTGCCTCCATACTAAATGGTGCCTTCCTTTTCCTCTCTTTAGATCGCATTTGTTGCGGATAGGGAGGCTTAAATTAACCAATAATCTAATCTATAATGTAAACGAGCTTTGAAAGGAAATTTGTAATATGGAAATTTCATTCCCATCCTTCTGTTTATGTAGTTGATATTTGTTTGTTACATGCAGCATTTTAAACGGATTGTGATTCTATGTTCAATTCTTATTTGGTATGCCATTGGTGGGAAGGCTGTGATCAATGAAGTAAGATTTTCATATAAATTTTAATGTAGAGAATTTTTAATTTTTGTTATAAAAGTTAAAGAAAGAGTGGGATTCCATGTCCTTTCTAATGTATTGTCTTATGTACCTGAGCTCCCGGCTGCACGTGCATCGATTTCATTGGATGAACAATATTGTGCTGATCTAATTTTGTCAATACATTCACAATGCATCGAGTGTGAATGTATTGTAAGATCCAAAGATTCCAGTGCAAGATTGTACACCCCGTGAGGCGAGGCACGTGCAAACGGAGCGATTTTTTAACCTGTAATCCATGGACGGCCAGCCGCGATTCGAATCTGGTTCTGAGGCGGTACACGGCCGGTAGGTAAGGCGGGTCACGGGTGATTCGCGGGCGATTTTGCATCCGATTACGGGAACATTTAACTCCTAAACCGAGCATATTTCAACCAAAAAACAACCGTATTGCCAACGCCGTTCTACCGGCGATACGACCTTAATTTTCAATTGTGTAGACCAATGAAAACTTGTTTACTAACTTTTGAGAAGAAAGTATAGAAATCATTCGCTATTTTTGAGGGGTTGTCGAAATTGCTGTCGAAGTCTGATTTTTTATGCACAGTAACTTCTCTGATAATTTTCCACTCTCATTTTGGATTTTGTCGCTGCCAACAGTTCTTTGTGGAAATTGTCTCGATTTGCATCACTAACTTTTCTTCGTAAGATCTTCTCGTGATGTTTATGTAGCCAACAACTCAAAGAAGTAAATATTTAAAAGAAAATTTTCTAAATTTTTTATCTAACCAATACTCATAAAATATTACACGCAGAATACCAACAAGAGAAGAAACAACGAGCTTTCCGCCTCAAACTGCTGATCACCGTAGCCAATACTTCATCGTATTTAAGTAATGCAATCTGTCAATAGAGGACTGGGTAATATCTCAGTGGTTATTTACTCTCTAAGACCATTTTTGAACTTAGTTGCATGCTCTTTGTGTTAAAAGATATTTACAGAATAATCTGAGAGAGCATAAGAGACTTGTATATAACTCTAAAAATGAGTAAAACACTTCTCGGTGAAGTATAATTACTTTAGGTTTAAGTATTTCTTATCTACTCAGAGTCTAATATTATGTGCTTTTAATATATTTCGGTGGCACTTTTTATTCACCGAAGGAAGTAAAGATGCAGAACAATATCTGTGAAATGAAATACTGCTGAAAGAAGCGATTCATATTACTTCCCAATTGAAAATTTTGGTTGTATCGCCCGTGGAACAGCGTTGGCAATACGGTTGTTTTTTGGTTGAAATACGCGCGGTTTAGAGGTTAAATGTCCCCGTTATCGGATACAAAACCGCCGGCGAATCACCCGTGACCCGCCTTTCCTACCGACCGTGTACCTCCTCAGAACCAAATTCGAATCGCGGCTGGCCGTCCGTTGCTCATGGAATAAAAAATCGCCCCCAGTTGCACGCGCCTCGCCTCACGGGGTGTACAATATCGAACTAGAACTGGGAGGGAGGGAGGGAGGGAGGGAGGGAGGGAGAGGGAG
>JACJUY010003002.1:77270-91060 GCA_014220935.1 Platorchestia sp. MABIK | reverse complement strand
TAAGAACCGCTTAGTACGAGGCAAGATTTTATTTACTATACTGCATTGCACATTAAATCAAAGCAAGATTTCTATTGTGAACGATACCGAAATTTTTCATAAAAACTCATTATTTACTACGCTTAAAAAATACATCCTCTACTCTCTCCATTACAGCAGGCATGAACGAAATGATTGTGTACCGCTGTTCCAAGGACCATCTTAATGATCTTTAAATTTCTATAATTTCGAAATAGTTCCAACATTTTACAGTTGTTTTGAAGAATTCAAGAAATGTGTAGCTTAGTGAGAGCTCATAGTGCTTTAAGGTTTCTCCTCAAACTTTTTTACTGTTATTCTCCGTTTTCTATACACTCCGTAGGAGCTGCGTACTCTGATGCCAGAACTGCGTAATTGCTTCGACCAGATCTAACGTTCGAACAAAAACGGCCTGGTAAAATATTTTGACGTGTCAACATGTTTGTTCTACAAAGTGACATCAGGTGTACAAAGGGACGAGTGGGATTTCCTCTGAACGAACTATGTAACAATTCGTTCATCTCATCTACAGAGTGGACGGATGACCTGGCATGCAGAAGTACTAAGAGATACAAAATGCTGACACATTCCCTGTGATAGTGTACTGGATTTATCCTGGTACTTGTACTGGCACACGTGATGTGTGAAGTAAGGCCTCTACTCCGTGATCCTTATGTGAAGCGTCAACCGGATCTATCTCGCAATTCTAAAGTAGGCGTTGAAAATATAGTCAAGGGTTTGCTTTCCATTAGCACAATTTTGTCTTCGAGCGAAAATAGCGTTCATTTTACCAGTGTTGCGCTCCTGCTGCTTCGGTAAAGTAGTCCAACGAATGAGAAAGAGCTTTTAGTGAACAAACCCCCAGAAATTTGCTAGTGTTAGAATAGTTTTCGTCAACAATCATTTTCAACAGGCATGGAATTGGATTAGGGAAACAATTTTCATTCATTCCTAATTTGGGCTCATTTAAGAAATGCAACATTATTCCAGTTCATTGGATGTACCTGGAAAGCATTCATTAGTGTGTTAATATGAACTACTTAGAATGTAATACGTAATCGCGGTTTCAATTCATCATTTGAAGCTTTTGAAAGCAGCATACAACAATGCGTTTGGGCTTTGTCAGCTTAAACTAAATATATCTCAATACCGGAACTGTAATATTTACATCACTGTTTTGTGGGGGGAGTCGGAATATGCTATTCATAGCTTACAGTTAATTGCATAATTACCGAAGTTTCCATTCCAAATCAAATTTCCTCGAGTTTCCTGGCAACAGAGTTAAGGTTGGAGAAACACATTTTTTGCACATGATCTTGTCTTATCAAGCAAAAATATAAATTACTAAAAGAAAGTTTCATTATCCAAGCTTTAGAATCAACTAAATCATGTATTTTAAACGTCACCATTTCAGATTAAATCAATGTCCATAGCGCCATTCATTCCGAGCTAACAAAAGACAATGTGAACCAATCTTCTCAGCAGTCAGTTTTATTTCTTTTTAGAATCCTTTGAGTTGCTGATGTATTTTATTTTTAATTTTGAAAAACTTAGGTTATATCACAATATTCCTCATGATGTTTACATTCGCATTCATTCCTCTGGCTAACTGTTGCACCATCTATTTGGATTTCATCTGACCCTCACTTTGACGACTTTGATAATTCATGAGTGTGAGAGAAGCCCTAAGGCAAACTCTGGTAGCGCTGTAATTGTTGAGCCTACGCTGAATGTGATAAACCGTAAAGTTTGGCATCTTCAGCAGTTCAACATTCCTTGATTTTATCTTTCTCCTGCGTAGCACAATAATATCCATGTATTTTTCACTCATTTCACTAATGATGTTATTTTATAACCAAACGTGAAAGAATGCTGAAGGTTAGACGTTTCATAACATTCTTAAAGTTCTGGCTGCGTACACAAAAAAGTAACTTTAACTCTAATGTAGAATATTTTTCGTTGTAATTCATCGGTATACTTTATTCCCACCTTATGAATAAAATTACGAGGAGGAAAAAACACTCCCACTGAGAACCAAAATAACACGCTTAGGGCTTTCAGAAATTATTTACCTCTGCTCCAAAAATGTTCAACATTATTAGGTTCTTAAATAACACAGACGATTTTGATCTTCATTTTAACAGCATTTCATCAATATGTTATATTGCTAAACTTGAATGTTATAAAATACAATTTCTTACAAACTTAAAAACAGTAGTTTTTTCAAAGATTGCAAACTTTTTTTTTTACAAATCGTTCGTTCGTTGAACTGAAAACTTGTGTTAACTTCGCTAAACCAGACACACGTCCCGAAGGATAAAGCTAATGATGTGAGGGAAATAAAAATCCTGGTAAATTTCAGACGAGCAAATGAACAGAAACCAATGCTGAACTAAACACTTTTTAAATGGCCACTTTAAATTATGAGTTTTAATTATCAATTTACACTTTTAATTATCAGACGAGCAAATGAACAGAAACCAACGTTGAACTCAACACTATTTAAATTATAGCGTAGGGTTACTTACAGTTCATGAGCTTTTGACGACATAAAGTATTTCTTTAAATAGTCCTGGAAAATTTCAAATGAAATAGATGGCTTTGGAGTTGATAAAAACAATGAATAACCATGCAAAATTGAAGTGTCCGTTAAGGATTGTACATTTTCTGTCGAATTTAATTTAGGATGTGAAATCTCATGCGAATGTTCTTTCTGAGTTGTTGATGTTTTTGTATCTCCTTTTTTCGTTACGGAATGCGAAAATAATTCGAATAACAATCAATCATTATGAAAATGGCCTCATGCTGGGCGTGACCATATTGCCTCCTATTCTGTTTGAACTTTCATATTTTTTAGTTCATTTTTTAATGAACCAAAACCTTTCCCGAACACAAAGCAATTTCTTATTTCACAGCTGAATCATCGGCGTGTAACTCGCCCATTACATTCTACCGACCAGTCAGTTTGAGATGATTCAGAGCTGCCTTGGCTATTTCACTAGGTGCAAACAGGACTTCCTAAGGATAAGTAAGCACATTTTAACCCTGAATTACAAAAATTCTCACTTAATTTAGATCATACTGAGTGAGCTGAATCTATGACAATGAACACAACATACCGTAATTCACCTGCTCGAACTGCTTCAAGCCGAGAAACTCATAAAATCAAGAACGTGTTTTCCCAAGTACAGTGGTGTGAACCATTGCTCTTCTTTGCCACTCACTCTTAAGATTCACTATTTTGTAGTACTTAAAAACCAATATGGATAGTTCAAATTTAACCTTCTGGTAGACAGCTGAATTTTTTTTTTAGTCTCTTTGTGTCTGAAAGTTTTGTATTAGGTGCTCCAATGATGGCCCACTCACTGAATGTCGAAAGTCTTACGAGCTTACTTTTGTAGTTGAATTCGAAGTTTGAAGGCATGCAAAATGAGACCTTGACCTATATGTCAGCTTTTTGTCGTTTTAATTTAATGTTACCTCAAGCTTTCACATCACGCGCACCATATACCCATCATTATACGTAATCTGATCTCACGCTACTCATAGATACAATTTTGGTGGGTGCAGAACTTTATAAAAAGGTGCTCACAAAGAAACAAAGTGTATGCGCTCCATCCGAAATTAACAAAATATTAAAGATGACTTGCAACTGCTTTGTTCATTTGTAATTCACTGATGCGCATAAAATAGCACTCGTAGACAGTTCCCATCAGTCTCTCGGCAGGTTCCGTCCTGTAGAAGTTACGAGCGTCTCGAAGCTGCAAGAGGAATCAATGCTGCATCTGGTAACGGGGGTAGGCTATAGTTCTCGGCGTGCGGCCTGTTCAGGCTCAGTTAATCTTCCGTCACTGACGCCAAGTTTTGCCGCCGCCGCCCCTTTGATGCAGGCCACACCGAGTTTTTCTTCGCATACAAAAGAAGCTGGTCGATCTGTTCGGGTTGAGTAATTTGGTTGAACCTCCTGACAAGAAGGAACGCCCTGTAACTAGGGGACCTTCATGAGTGTCCATATTGATCATCATCTTGCCCACTGGATTGATGCGAATCAATCTTGAAGACTTGATGGCCTAAGTGACTTTCCATGTCTTTTTTTATTTGTTTCACATTCTTGAAAGCAATAACTTGAGAATTTAAGCAAACGTGGAAAAACATTTCACTCAACCAGAGGAGGAAAGAATTCTGCAGATTAAATTTCACTCAATAGGTATTCGTTTTGATCGTTTTCGCGAGTCTTTCTAACTTAAATCGTACCAAAAATTGCATACATTCAAATTTTAGTAAATGAGAGTTTTTGGCACTATCTCAAGCAATACCAGCAGAATGAATTTCATAATAGCTGAGCAAGAGGTTTCATAATTTAAATGCTTTGCTAGCTTTCATAGAATGTTTCGAATATTAAAGCCTTGTACCCGTTTAACGAGCAGGAAAAATATGTCTCATGCAGGCAAAAAGTCTGCAAAAATTCTTCACGTATGAAAAATATGAAATCATAAATATAAAAACATCTTTCTACGAGTGTAAATAACAATGCAAATTACATATTGCACGCATGGATAAATTTTACATTTCCAGTGTTATTTCATTGAAAATCAACGTCTTTGATTGCATGACATTAAGATCAATCAGTCAACCTGTTAGCTTTTAAAATTATTCTACCATTTGCAGGCCAAAACAGTTCACTAGCCATCTAGAACAACTCATGAATGAATGATTCAAAATGGCTCACTATCGGTTCATATTGGTTCATCAACAGCTCAAGATGGTTCACAATTGGTTCAAAACGTTCAACAGCTCAATGGTTCACCATCGGTTCAAAACGGTACATCAACAGCTCAAAATGGTTCACTATCGGTTCAAAACGGTACATTAACAGCTCAAAATGGTTCACTATCGGTTCAAAACTGTTCATCAACGGCTTAAAGTGATTCACTATCGCTTACAAAACGTTTCATTTTCGGTTCAACGAACAGAAATAGGGCCTAGCAGCTTTTGTCTGCTAACCACGATTTTTCTTCAGAGTTTCAGCAAATGTTTTCATTACATGCCTTAAGAAATTACTAGTCTTAAGAAATTTTATTACCGGCCTCAAGAAATCCTTAAGAGTGGAATGGATTACCAGGTGTTCATCAACTATAAGTGTTCGTCTGGATTCAAATCTGTCTGATAGCAGAGCCATTTGAGTAGAACATTCGGATTACTCGGGCAAACTGTTCGCGAGTAGCAGTGGCAGCATTCCCAGGATCATTATCCCGTTGACAGGCTATGATTTCTTGTGTTGCACCCTTCTCTTTACATTTCTGGGCTCTGATTTGAGAATTTAAAATTTTTACAACTGATCGTTAACCTATAGAAAACGCATATTCTTCTGCAAGGAATGTTTTTATACACCGTGTAAAGAAAATTTGTGCAACACGATGCACTTTGGAATTGCCAGGAAAAAGTTGTTTTCTGGACTTTAAAGTCCTTCAGCACATGTTTGACCTCAGTGATGGGGCTTATCAGTCCCATGAGTCTAGGCTGGATGATCAAAACTATTTTTGGTTTAACACTTAGCACTGAGTTTTATAGCATCACATTGATTTATTTTTGCGGCGGTTACTGCCTGATTTGGATATAAAAATAGGTTGTGACTTCACTTTTATTAGGCTCTTTTTGCTTTTAGCAGGAATTAACGCTGACGAAAATAAGTACGACATTTTGTTTTGCTACATTTTGAATCATCTTTAGTTTTCAGTTTCCTTCAAATTTTTTGCCATGCTCCGATGCACCAACGTTACAAAATTCAGCTGCAACATTAATAAATAATGACACCATTCACACTTCAATTTGCGTCGTCGCACTTCGAAAATTTTCACAGCAACTGACCAGTTAAGTTCTCAGCTAAATTTACTTAAAAAATTAGTCGATCATTTTACCTTTGCATCGCTTTGAGCTTAAGGTTACTCATAATTACATGTTAGCTGGCAACCAATTTCAAAACTCCATTTATTGAACACGTGCACTTTCAGAATATATTACCCTAAATTTCATTGAATTCAAGTCTAGGAATAAAGAGTATTTAATGTAACGCTTCAATTTTTTCGGTAACTTAGAATTACTATATTCATCCATATCCCCTAGTTTCTTGAAGTTTAATACCATTTGTAGACTAACTTGAAAGAAATTATTCTGGGCTTAAAATTAGGACATGCCACTAGAGAAATTTGTTTGACGAAAATTAGTGAAATCTATTGCAGCTCCCTCCAAATTTTCCCTCAATCAATTCTTACCGATTCCTTTTTCTTGTTGTTCTTGAGACTACAAATTACAATTAATAAAATAGCGGAATATTCGCATAGTTAGGCCACGCAAGAAAATTCATTACACTTAAAATTTTCGGCTCCCAATGCCTTGTTTTCTACGGAAAGCAAGTAACCAAGGCCCCAGCAGGATTAAGGAAACTAATTTAACTTTTTCAAAGCGATGCAAATCGCCATTTTTATGCAGTTCTAATAGGAACTCTCAACGAGCACTTGGAGGAAAGTTTATTGATGATAAAACTTGGGCTTCGTAGAGAAAGTGTCATTTTTTGCAGAAAAGAAAATAAGAAAACGGATTAATGACATTATTTCTCGAAACATAAGAATAAAGATTACAATTTCAATAGAAAGAATGAAATAGTGAAAAAATTTATGTTGTTAAAAAAACTGTGAACATCAAACAACCGTTTTCAAGTGCCTCAGCTTCATTATGATTACGACATGAGAGTTTAATCTGTGAATATTGTTACCTATGTTCATGTAACAATACAGCACCATCCATTAACATAATTTGGTTCATAATACTATTTACATACTAGTTTCGTACCACAGCTTTCACTATAACTTATGTTTTACGGAGACCAAGAACCTTTCTTAGTTTGTGCATGGTGTTTTGACGTTTGGAACGATTGTAGCACAATCATTCAATTATGATTTTACTGATTTTTGAAGAAAACAATTTTCGCAAACGTGTAAATAAAAAACTCTCGCAATCATGTGTTTGTATTCAAATTGAAGGTTATTTTTACACACAAACGATAGTCTTGAACTTTTAGTTTTGATTTACAAAACTGTAGGTATACCATGATTTTGAGTGTATTATTTTAAAAATTGAAGGTATGAAAATATACGAAAGAAAAAATAAATTTTGGGGCCAGCTGTTTCGCGGTATACTATAAGCACTTCAGCATATTCTAGATTGGCTAATAATTGTGTAAATTCGCTTGGCTTATGCAGCAATTCCTGCAGTCAATGACTTCCTGTTTGGCCAACATCATGCAGATGAGCAACATATTCCAAATTCTGTCTAATCGGTTGAAGAAAATAACATCAGTACTGAAATTGATTGAGAACACCATCGAAGATTTAGGATAAACACAATTCCCATTGTGTTAACTTGACCATTCTTTCAATTCTTTCAATCACGCTCTTGAAGGATACAAAACGCGCGATCAGGGTTCTCTTTCCCCATTTTTTTCGTGCACTTTCCAGGCTCTCCAGAACCTCACTGGCGATAGGGAAAAGTTTCCTTCATGTCAGTATTTGTGAGGTGCGCGAGTGCCACTACGGTGGCCGAGCGGTGTTTCTTCTCAGCATCTTGGCCTGTAATCGAGACCGCCAGACTTGGCCTCTTGGGCTTTTTTCTAAACATTCTCGCCGGTACTCGACAGCCCTCGGGCGAAACTTAAAATTACTAATTCTGACGGGAGATTTTGAGCTCAGGAACCCGAGGCAACAATGGGCCCTAGAAAGCTTTCGCTTAGTCGTGAAAATGAGATCGTGCAGAATGCACTTTTAATGTAGGAGCTGGAGTTGCAGCGAAGGTGAACCTTATTTTCTGAAGTTTTTGAGATCGTTTGAAGTTATTAAGCATTTTCGAAGAATCCCTTTTGTCTTAGGTTTTGTCTTTGTCTTTTGTCTTTGTTTGTATTGTCTTAGGTACAAACCAAAAATCCATTTTGGCTCAAATGATGATTCTTTCCTTGTAATTTTTCCACGCTATATTTTTATAAAAAATTTTTATTACCGATAACATGAAATTAGACCATTGATAACCGAATATACTTTCAATTCATGCACACGTTCGTACTCTTTCATCTTTCTCGTATAGGGAGATTATCACATGGATGTGAATTAAACAACAATGAAGTCATCAATTGTAATAAAAACCTTCCATCTTTAGATGTATTTGTTTCCATTTCATTGTAGTGTTCATCACACGCCCACAAAAAATTGTTCATACTTAAAACTGTGATTTTTCACCAGAGAAATGCTGATCATGTGAGAAACATCACCTTTTCACGTTAGCATCGTGTTTTAAATTAAATGCATCGGGCTTGTGAAACATGCCAAGGAAGTGAATTTAATTAAAGTGTGTATAAAAATAGCAATCTACAGGCATTTTGCCGGAAAATATGAAACTGTGTTTCGTACGCCAAACGCACGCTATTTTTCTCAAATGTTATAGTAGCGTTACAGATTCGTAAAATAAGTAATGGTTCTGATGACGACCCCTAGATGAATTAGTTAGGATCTAATTTCAGAAACGAGGATCAAATACTTGTGTTCAGTAGTTATAAATGCATTCTCAAACACACCGATTTATTTTCTTGGTACAGTTGTCTAACGTGGCTCATGTCGCGTTAGACGTTGGCATCTAAAGCGTTAACTTCTATAAGCGTTTAGGCTTTGAAATGAAGTGAAAACAATTGAAATCTGAGTAATTTTCCAATGCAGGTTGTTTCTATTCTGCATAAATTTCAATTTATACCCGATTGATATTTAAAAGCTTAGAAACGACAATGAAATCGATCCACGTTGGTGACTCCTCCATTCAAAAGCAAAATGATCTTTAAAGATTATTAATTAATTTGAGCAGTAAAATGGTCGACGTCTCATTGAGATAAGAATCAATTTGCAAGAATTAGTTCGTTTTAGCTTTGCTTATGTTATATTTTCAGAATTAAAGCACTCTATATTCTGATATTTTTAAAAAAATAGCTGTGACCTTTCATAAAATATGTGTTGAGGAATTGTTAACGATGTACACCTGAACTTTTTTGCATATTTTATAATTCCATTCCTAGCTTCCATATTCATTTAATGGTCTCATCAATGGAGATTAGAATACTTGACTCCGGTCTCTTCCTTTACTTTCAAATAATATTATATTTCAACTTGAGTTCATTGCATCTGAGAGCCTGAAAAAAATTCCACAATAAAATATCCTACCTTTAGTGCTTATCAATCAAAAATGCGCTTGTTTTATCGTTAGATCCACAGCTTAAACATTTTCTCCATGGAAAACATTTGGAATTTTTTCTTGCATTGCACGACCTTCAGAGCGATCGGTCATGTTAACGGATATCGCTGAGTCATTTTGAGAATTTCAAAATTTAAATTTCAATTAACTTCGCTCTGCTGAATTGGTGCGTGAACAGGTTTCCTTTTACAATGAAATTTTTCAGCACCGAAATAACACGTTCTATATAAATACAATGCTGAATCAATAATGCACAAATGATATACTGACTAAATAATGCACCAATAATATAGTGAACAAATAATGCGCAAATAACTTAGTGATTAAATAATGCACAAATGATTCACTGAATAAATAATGCACAATTAATACACTGGATAAGTAGTGCTCAAATATTCTACTGAATAAATAATGCACAAAAATTTATTGGATAAATAATGCACAAATAATATACTGAGTTAATAATTTGCTACATAAATAGTACGTTTTGGCGACAGCGCAAAGAATATTCAGGTCGAAAGTAGCCCGTTATTTAAACAATAAAAATGTAAGGCTAGCTTTACGAATAAGGGACTTCTGTTCTGCCTCTAGCAAGAAATTTGTTTTCATTTAATCAAGAATCTCGTAAGTTTTGACATCGTTGGAGTTATTCGGGAATTTGCAGGATTTTTATCTGCTGTTAATGTACCTTGAGAACTAAATACTTTAAAGTTTATTCCAAGAAAAATTGATAATCGATTGCACACGATAGAAAAACCTGTTATCAATCATCGCTATTCATAAGAGAACACTTCGCGCGCAAATGGAACTGCATTTAGAAGATCTAAGATTCACTTCGGGGTCGTTTTCTTTTATTTTTGCAATCCATGAACCGATGTTTTTTTATTTGCAACATTTGTATCAGTGAAAATATAGTAGGCGTTACCTAGATACATGTTTCGAATCGTACCGGTGAAGAAGAAAAAGTTCATGAAGTGGTTAAAGCTGCGAGAACGTTTCGTTCAAATTACTTATTCGCGGAGAGGCATTTCATCCTCACGGACAGAACTTTCCATTGACAACTTGATAGACACTACGGACTCTGCGTTGTCGAGTTTGGAACATAATCTACTTGCTTTGTAATGCCATTTCGAGTCATCAAAACTGTGCAAAAAAACAGTAATAGTTCCGTGGGTTTTTTCCTTCGAGGTTTTAGGCTAATGCGGCACACGAGTGAAAGTTTAAGTTTTGCATTCAACCGACAAATGCAAAAAGCATTTCAATATGAAATATGTTCGAAGAACGTTCAAACTAAACCGATCTCAATCTTCATTGGAGATTTCAAATGAAGGCAAGATAATTTTAAAATGATTCGAGGCTTTTCCAGTTAGGAGACCCGTTTCTTAAAACACATTACTGTTGATTCATGCTAATGCCGACTCTTAGGTAAACATACTTCACAACTCGACTAACATGCCAGTGTGATACATGAAAGCCATTTTTACTTCTCTATTTCTTTTATAACATTGGCCTGAAATTACCGTTTAAATCTATGTTTTTCTCCTCAGTCAGATTTAATGTCGATGTAGTTGTATAAGTTCTGAAAGTACCTGGAGATTTGAGTAACTTTGACTTTAATGACGTTTGGGCTTCGTTCGCCGGCCTTTGAAAGTTTTATTTGAATTAGCAATAAAGTTTTCTTAGTAGCTTTAAAACAATTTTCATATTTTCTTTCAAAGAACTTGAACTTGCATTGAATGAATTTTTCAGCTTGTTATGCTTCACTAGGCACTACTGAATCAGCCAACTGCGAAGTTTCAGATATTTTCAATGTAGTCATGTAAACTTTCAAACTAATTTTTTAGCCTTTTGGAAACCAGAGCATCCGGAGTTAAACAGCATGCTCATACGTATACACTCCTTTTAAAGGTTTTGCAACTTCTAAAGAATGGAAGCCAAACACTTGAAATAAGTCATGTTAAAGTGCGCAAGATATGCGTTTTTTTTACTACTATCATGACATACAGACTTAGGATCATAGAGCATCTGTTTCTGTCAAGAAGTAGCAATCGCTGAAAATGCCTCCAAAGGGCAACAGAATTAAAAAGATTTATCAACGAAAACTTGATTGAGCAATGGTAATATCCTTTCCAATGTCAATAAAGCATTTAGAATTAATGCCATCTTTCTAAAAATAGGCCTGTCACAGAATTAATTTCACAAAAAGAATATCCTGGATTAAGGTGTTCTAATGTACCCCCTCGGTTTGAATTTGTTTCACATCAAATATTAACTGGAATAAAGTTATTTAAATGAACCCCAGCATTTTGAATTTATTTAACTGAAAATACTTCCCCAAATTTTCTTCATTTGGGGTTAATTCTATTAATTTTCTTAACTGCTGATGAAGTTTCAATTCCCTCAAATAACCTAACAATGTCGTACATCATCAGCTCTCATAACTTGTATCAGATTTATTCAGAATGGACATATTTGTCAAAAAATTTCATCTCACACCGAACAACCAAATAAAAATGTTGAAATAAAACTCGAAGCGGAGAATTCAGCGCTAATATTGCAAACAAAGAATTCTTTAGCCTTTTTGCTTATTTTGCAGAAATTTCTTAGCTCCTCTCATTGCACTATCGTACGAAGCAATTGCTTTATTTTCCCGAGCAAAGGACTGCACTCAGAGTCATCTATAAAACGGCAACACAATTGATTCTTTGCCTCTTATCCTAATGAACTATGTTAATTACCTGAACTGAATTTATTTCACTGCTCTAGAAAAGCGCTCGCGTTTTCGCGAAGAATTCTGTTGTTTTGCAGGAGCTGGTGGAGATGATAATAAAGCTCGTTACGTAGAGACCATCCGTGTTTGTCTGTCAGAAAAATGCTGATTTTTTAAATTTCTTCTAAGCCGTTTCATCCCCTTCATTCTGTTATATATTTAGCGAGTCGTTCACTGAATTGTTGACTCCTTTTATGAATACATAATGTAAAAGTTTAATCTACAAGCAGCTGCCATTGACTTGAGTATGAAATTATAATCGTGCAATGAAAATTTCTTTTCAAAAGCAAGTGTTTCCATATTTATCGCTTTTACGACCTTGTTGCCACGCGCATTAATCACCTGGTAGAGAAATCTTGGAATTACTTATTGCTAGAAATATATTCAAAGAATACTCACGTAAACTTAGTTATAATACAATAATTCTGTAGTAGTTTTATCCTCACCGTTGGGTGTCTGTGGAAAAATTTAGCAAGTCAAGGGCTTTTTGAGTGTCTCGAAATCATTTATAACTGAGCGTTACGAGACTTGTGTACCAATAAGCGTTTTCTGACTCGAGCAACACCTGCACGAAGTGCAATATGGTAAAAATAGAATGAAAATGAACACTTTGAACGTAAGCAAGTCTATTCTGATCTGATGAAAACATTCAAATGTCAAACTGTCATGAAACAAATCTATGATCATGTTTAGTAAAACTTGTAATCGGCAATTGGGAACTCTTGGAAGGCATTCAAATTCACAGCACTTCATCAAAACTAAATGTAACCTTCTTTACAGTATTGAGAAACATCAGTAGATCTATCGCGCCTTCACACAATGTAGGGAATGATTCTTGAAGATTTTAATTCATTTACACAAAATCCAAGGTATTGGATTTTTATTTTAGGAGGTAGTAGTTAAGGATCAAATAGAATCGTTTTGGCAACATTGATTTTGTGAAACGAAATCTAGTTTTTTTCAAATTCATTTTTGTAAAGAGTATATGATAATAATCTTCTTTTATACGGCCGAATAACTCTCTTGAGAATTATTGTGAAAAGTTAATAAATATCTTAGCTTCGTTTAAATGTAGCAGCCAATTTTAGGCGAATGAAAATTTTAGATGTATCTCACTTTCTAGAGCCTCGGTTGTAAAGGTATTACCGATGATTTAATCTTGTATTCAAATGATACAAGAAATCTTGCTCAAACACAGTAGCAGGATCTATTTTTTGTTCAACTTGTTTCGCTTCATACATTGGCAAAATGAAGTACGATACAACTTTGAATATGAGTTATAAACAACAATGAAGTGTGATATTACTTTGAGTATGTAAGATATACAACAATGAAGAATGAAATAACTTCGTTTTAAACATTGGCACAAAAAAGTATGATACACCTTTAAGTTTTAGCGTAAAGAGTTTATTGTAAACAGAGCATAACAAAACGGATCTTGTTGAAATAAACTTCTGGTAACTGATTTTATTTCACATTCAAACTCGAGCACATTGCCTCAGCATCGTCAAGCCGACCACATCGTCAAGCCGAATGAAGCACGACCACTTTTACACACCCAGGCCTGCAACAAGTTTCGTAACTCCAGACACAAAAATTTGAAAATGCAATCCTTATTTGAAACATGTATTTATGACCAATTCAATGGGCATACAAAATTACAGTTATTTCTTTTGGAAAAAGTGTTTTTCCACCTTCGAAACTATCAAGTCGCATT
>JACJUY010003002.1:33503-72875 GCA_014220935.1 Platorchestia sp. MABIK | reverse complement strand
AATAGTCCGTAACTCTGGTAAATCGACAGGACGTGGCCTCCACAGGACACCAGCCTTCGAAAGTGCAGTAGGGTACGAACTTTCAAGTTACAGTTGCCCCGGACTGGCTTGATTTACTTCGCTGAAGACTTCAGCACCTACTTTTGAAAAGAATGTATTGAACTCAGTGGCTTTTTCCAAAGGATTTTCAAAATTACTCTTTCGGTCTGAATTTTAACACGAAAGCTTTCTATTTCAACAAATAGAAGGCCCACCTAACCTTAGTTCGAGACCTCACATTGATCCCCTGGGAGCACTTACTTAGAGAAATACAATAGTTGTACACCCTTGACGGGCAATGAGTTTCTAATAAATCCACAACACCAGAAAGTAGATAAATTAAATTTCACCATAAGAATCTGAGCTCGCACGCTCAACAAGTAATGCAACCATTGAAGTGCATGGACAACGTCATAAACATTATTGGCAAGGAATTTCAGGTTTTAAAGAATACTAAATGAGGAACACAAAAAACGTACGTTACCAAAAATATGAGGCCTTCAACCTTTTCAAACCCACACGCAAGCACTATCGGTTAAAATTTGATCCTATATTTTGGGACGGTGATGTACAGTTGATAAATAAATAACCCCGACAACGTAATTGAATATTGAAAATTTTGGCAACTTCACAAAATGGCACTTTGGACACACTTCCGAAGTATCCTCAGAGCCAATGGTGTCTCCAGGATACTTTTGCTATTTCAAATGAAGGAGCGTCATTAAGAGAGAACCCAAGAAAGAACCGATAAAAAATTAATATTAGCGATACAGTCGATCCTCGATATGTATCATCGTATGCCGAATTCAATTGATACGAATAAAATATGTTTCAGTAATTCAACTAACCTGATACTTGATTAAAAATACGAAAACTTCACAACCAGTTCTTATCCATACAAACAAAGGTTCATGTAAGACGACGCCGAATGGCTCGAATTTTGATTGTAGATCAAAGGACTCACTTCCTGTACTTCTTTACAAGTTCGGCGAAGGGATACTCCCAGGCATACATTTTGATGACGCGGATCGCATTCACGATCTCGTTCATAACCCGCACTCGGGAGTCCGTCCGCTTCGCTGTCTGTAAGCGCAGGTGCGAGAAAATCTTGCCCATAACGCCTGGAAGTCGGGTGAAACGTCGATATAAAATATATTTGACAATAGAAATAACTTGGAAGCTGAGCACAGAAATGATGTAGAACGTTGAAATTATTTACTCGTGGAGATCACTTTAACTGTGGTTACTTGTAACTGTGGATAGTGTAGTAGTACAAAGCCGTTCAAAGTCCTCTATAATATTTTTACAGTTCTAATATAAATACCTTGTGATTATTTTCGTCAGTAACATTTGAATCATTATTGTCCTAGGATAAAATATAGTTAAGGCTGATAACATTTGAACCCAACATTTACCATTTCGATAACCAATTTCAAACAGCTATAGAAAAAGAGAAGCTATTTTTGGTTCAGGTTAGGGTGAGTTGTTGATTTTCGGTTGTAGCAGATTTAAAGTGATCGTCCGGGTATAAAATAAGTTGAAATTAAGGAATTAAATTGATTTGCAAATTTTTAAACATCCACTGACAATAACATTTTTGTTATAGTATACAAATGATGTTGACCAAAGTTCAAGTTGATCGATGCTGGCACTAGCAATGAGTTTCAAACCAAAATTTCATTCTTTCAACGTCCTTCATTTTCCACACCGACTCAAATAAAATTGGAACAGATTCTCACAAACGTCAAAACCGAACCAACAGCTTTCAATTTATTGGCACTGTTATATAAGTTTCAGACTCTTTTACCCATAAATAAATGATCAAGGGAGCGAAAAATAAGAGACCATTTAGTATGAACTGCAGGAAATGGAGAATCTAAGGTGTGCTCCCACACCTTAGATATCCGTTGCACAATATCCCGTTCAACGAACAACAAGTTAGGAAATGTCGATGAACAAACGAAGAGATAGCAAAGAATGCATTAAACTGAGAGAAAGTGCAAGGACGTAAGATAGAAGTATCGAAAGTCTTTCTAAAGTTGAAGTGACCTAACAGTATTTCCCGTGCAGACGCTAGTACCCACAGCATAGGATCGACAAACCAAACCGACGTAAGCCTATTGGCTTTCCTTTCGCCTCAAAGGGATTTCATCTATTAGGTACTGAACGAATTCGGCAAATAAGAGCAATACAACTGACCTCCATCCTTCAAGAAGACTTCATGTAAAATCTTGTGAAGATTCAATTTTATGTATTTGCCAACAAAGACAATTGACATGTGTATTACGATACCCATGTGTGCATATCAATTAGGGATCTTAACATTATGATATTTGAATACATTTTTTCGTGCTTTTCTCTAAATCATTTATTTTCGACAATTGACATGGGTATTAGGATACCCATTTGTGAAAATCAACTAAGGATCCTACTGTTAAGATATTTCAAAACCTAATATCATACATTTCACGTATCACCTTTATTGAAAATAAACAGTTTTTCTTTCTTTGTTTCTTTCAATACCAGAATATAATGAAAAACTCACTTTCGAGCAGGAAAATGAGAGGTTAAAAGAACTTCAAAAAATCTAATTCAAATGTAATTGCAAGAAATGATCATATTGAAGAAAATGAAATAAACTCACTTTGGAGCGGAATGAAGAGCACGATGACGACCAGCCCCGCGAAGCAGGCAACACCCAGCATGTACCACATGATCCCCGTCACGATCGCCAGCTGAGGTAAGAAATGAGGCATACGTAAGCCAAATGCGTAGTCACGACAAATGCCGATGTTTGGCAGTGCTCAATCAGCTCCAAGACGACTAAGATTCTCTGAATTACCGCACAGCGTTGGTTCCGTCCTCCAGAAACCCAGTGGTTCAGAATTTATTTCGCGACGAGCAAGAATGATTAGATTATTAGATTAGATTATCAGTCAGTTTAAGCCTCCCTATCCGCTACAAAGGCGATCCAAAGAGAGGAAGGAGGAAGGCACCATTTAGTATGGAGTTTAGGGAACGTGGAATCTATGCAGAAAGGGCATAGAAGCAGTAAGATGAGAAAGAAGTTTATGAAACAAGATCAAAGTTGAAGAAGAAAGTAGTAGGTGTTGAAAAAACAGGACAGCAGTGAACCGAAAAAAGATGGTCCGTAACAGAACAAAAACCTATGTTATTTCAACAAAAAGGAAGCCTACCTAACCCTTAGCTCGGGCCCTCACATAGTCTCCCTGGGAGCGCTAATTCCCATAGATACAATATTTGTATCCCTCTGAGGGGCGAGCAAGAATGATGCTAGAGGGCGCCGAAGTCTAAATTTTAGGTCAGTTCAACCATTACTAAGCACAACAAAGGAGGTCAGAGGAGAGGAAGGCTTGTTTGTTTTAATTTTTTTTAATTACATTTACTGGGCAAGTTTCAAAACAATCGGTATACGAATAAAAAATCACTGGGTTGAACCATCATAATATACGTCAACATCGAGTATTCCATCTTCAGAAAGTTCGATTTTCAATTCATCCTCGTAATTCGAAGCGACTCATCTGAGGTGTCATCTAAAGTCAAGAGCTCTGATTGGCCAATTGCTAAATAGTTTTGGCCAGTAATAACTTCGCTTTCATTAGTTTTTTCAAAACGAAGAATGCACTGGCAGGTTTCCTAGGCAATAAGGCAGCTCTCCACCGCAGCGCGACCAGTAACTATACGCAACTTCGACGATCGATATCTCCGGAACTATTTGGTTGAAAAGCATGATATTTAAAATGAAGCTCAATGAAGTCTTCGCGCATGCATTCAAACAAAACAGTGATTTTTTTCGTAAAATTATGGAACAACCCCCTTAAGGAAAATATTGTTGCTTGTGACCAATACTTCTCATTCTCGACGTGGCATTTTTCGCTCACTTACGGTGCTGAGCGATCTTCATAGCGACATCAGCGGCTCGTACAAATGCGAATTTGCCTCCGTATAGGTTTAATATTTTGACCTCACTAACGTGCGTTCACCGTGTCGATGCCATGTGGTGATCTGGTAAGATTAGATGTTAGTTTAAACATTTCAACCGCAACAAAGGCGTTCCAAAGAGAGGAAAGATGACGTCACCATTTAGTATAGATTTGAGGTAACGTGGAATCTATGAACAAGGAAACAAGGAGCAAAGAAACAGTTGGGAAAGAAGTTTTTGAAACAAGATAAAAATTGAAGAAGAAAGCAAGTGATGAAAACAGGACATCAGTGAACCGAAAAAGATGGCAATAAAATAAAAATTCTATTTTATTTAAAGAATGAAAGGCCTACCTAAACTTTAGCTCGGGACCTCACATATTATCCTTCCATGTGGTGTTTGTCAATATTACTTTCACCCTGCAGCGCTGAACATGTATTCGCGAAATATTTGCAACACACAAGGTGAATCTAACTTTCAGCTCGGGACCTCATGTTTTCCTCTGAGGACTGTTCTAATTGTAATTCACAACTTATTAAATCTGGCATCTTTGCCTTGCTTAGCAACTTCAGTATCTGCGAAGTTTGGTCCCAAAACGAACAACCCTTCCAGCGTAAACATCGCGTCGGTACAATCGGTAGGTCTATGTGACAAGCATTGTGTTTTTTAGTGTTTCTCAGTACGGCCGCTCACAAGCTTCTCACTCTTTGGTATTTTATGCTCATAACTTCTGTGTAACTGACAAATTTTTAAAGTTGATTAACGCAATAGAGCTTGTCATTTCTCCAGCACTCAGCAATGCTATATAAGACGAGTAGTTACCGTTCAGCTGAATAGTTGCTCTGGTTCAAAAATCGTTTCAACTTGAGACCAATACGTAGTTTCCACCAAAGTGACTGCTTTCGAATCATTCCCAACCTTGTAATCACATTGAAGATATTGCTTCCTCTTTAGCCGAATGTTTATTTCAATATAATAATGTAGTTCGTGGGACTCCTAATCAGTCACTAGTTTTACCGTTAAAATGACGTATTTTTCATTTGGCGTTTGAGTAGCTCTTTAATTTCCTTTCAATAAATATATCCTCAATTAGAAACAGCCCAGGCTTCTAATATTTAATTGAGGTTCGATTTTACAGACAGTCATCTCACTAATTTTTCATCATAATTTCTACTCATAAGCCACATGAAAAAAGTGCCCACTCACCTGCAATGAAAGGATCAATTTGAGAAAACCTACCTCTCTTGGGCAAAGGGCCAACCCTGAAGTAGTAGGAAAAAACACTACCGTACTTACCAAGAGAGAATGCCTGCTCAGAAATAGTTGAAGAAAACCTATCCACTCACCTTCAAATGACCGATCCAGAAGTAGTATGAAGCCTACCCACTCACCTGGAAAGGACCGATCCAGAGGTACCTGAAAAGACTAATCGTTCACCTGCAAAAGACCGATCCAGAGCTAGTAGAGATGACTAATCGCTCACCTGTAAAGGACCGATCCAGAGGTAGTTGAGGAAAACGACGGAAGTGTCGAATCTGTTGACGTCGTTGGAGAGGAGGTTGACCATCTGTCCCACAGTAGTGGTGCCCAGTGCTGCCTTGCTCAGCCTCAGGGCCTGCCGTCATGCCCAGTTTCGAAATAATACTTCCAGGGACGCACTATAAGTAACCTCTCAGAAGCTACTTCTATGCAAACATACAATAGAAGTCATTTTTTATGGAACTGATCTACGGTTCAGAGTTGAATGTATTTGTGCGTGACTTTTCAAGCTTTCTGAAAATTACACCTTTAGTTTTCAAAAAATACTAAACTGCACTTACTTTCTGATAAGCAGATACATATTTAACTAAAATGCTTTGAAGTCACATTGGAGTGTTCAAGATTTTAGAAAATGTTTTCAATTAACTTGAAAAAAAATGATTCAAGCTATTACCTTTGAACAAAATAAGAAATGAGTCAGAACAAACTAGGCATATTAAAGAATAAATTCAAAAGCTAAAGGATATAGTTGAGTTCAAAAGCAAAATTAGATAATTAGATATTAAACATGAAACTTTTTCCATAATTTTAGAACATAATTATTGCCTTGGTTTAAATAATAGCCAAGGTTGAGAATAGGTCCAGTGAGGTTAGAGCCGAAATGTTACGATATTATAAAATAGGACAGTGCGAAAAAACACCGAGATGAATAACAATAGTTTAATTCCGCCGAAAATTTCCGGACAACTTAAGATAAAATATAACCGAGGCTCACCTATGACTGTTCGAAAAGCTTCAATCATGCGAAGTAGCAGGAGAAATATATAAACCCAATCGGTCATTCATCAGGAAGAAAATAAGGAGTCGGGTTCACTGTGCCGCAAAAAAATATCCGCAATAGCATAGAATGCAAACTATTCATTAGAAAGTACGACAATTAAGTAGAAGGAAAAGGTACCCTAATATTTTTTATGCACCATCAGACCTAGCATCAACAAAATTGTACATGTGCTTGAGCAACGTCAAAAGAATATAATACACATCCCACCACAGCATAGCTCATGATCCTCTCGACGTAGGCTGGCACGGCTCATGACTCGTTATCTCTCCCTAACAAAGGACTTGACCGAAGAAATTATTTAGAACAGAAAAGGAGTACCACAGAATACCTTTCTAAAGAGCAGTGCGCAGCTACCGATACGAATCTGCATGCCGATGCGCTGGATACCAAAGAAGAATGGATGATGGGTGAGGATGTAGATGAGGGAACACATTACGATGCCCGTCGCAAACACCCAAGTCATCCATCGCTCATCCAGGCCAGGGTAGCCGCTCAGGTTGCGGATGAGCAAACCAAGGAAGACTGGCTGCGCGATCCTGAAAGTGAACTACTTGGTCATTTGGATGACGTGGGCTCGGTGGCCGGTGTAGGTACGAGAAGACAGTGCAGAGCCGGATCACTGTATTGTCGGATTAGGGGTGCTAGACATTAAAGTTATCAAACTAATGTGAAATAGGATTAGGGTTATACAAAAAGAAGGAATTAAAGGAAAAGGATTATGCAGTGCTGGGTAACAGTGTTGTCGAACTAGACTAGGAGGCGTCGGAGCAAAGTGAGATGTCGGAGAAGCACTGGTAGGCTGAAAACCGTTCCACCCTTAAAGACCCTGCACGTAAGGAAGAAGTAGTAAAGGATAAGCAACGAACTGAATAACCAGTTTACACCGTTTAGAATTAGTAACAAACAAGTCTCTATATTAGTAATTAGTAAGGCGCTTGACAGAGAGGTGCTGAATGTTAGGGTGTGCTACCGAACAGAGGAAGCGAACTGTAGACTTGGCTCCGAACTGGAAGCCAGATTAATCACCAAGACCATAACCAGTCGTGGTAAAGAAAATGCACCATCAGATGAAATTAAACAAAAAAATTGTTTACTCAAATATTGTATTCACGATATTCATGCGGAGCACGGTTTCCAGAAGAGAAACAGAAAAAGAGGTTGAGGAAAGGCAATGCACATTCGACGACATTATAATTGCTACTATATTGTTTATAGTCTCCCTAGCGATAACTGAGGTGACTTCAAGAGAGCGAAGAGAAGGGACCATTTAGCATGGACTGCAGAGAACGGGGAAGCTATGAACAGGGCGCGTTCCCCCACAATATACCCTGCTTTTAGAATCAGTAAATCAAGAAGGAGTTAGTTATTAGTTACTAGTTAGTTTAAGCCTCCTTATCCTCAACAAATGAGATCCAAAGAGAGGAAGGAAGAAGGCACCATTTACTATGGAGTTAAGGGAACGTGGAATCTATGCAGAAAGGGCATAGAAACAGTAAGATGAGAAAGAAGTTCATGAAACAAGATCAAAGTTGAAGAAGAAAGTAGTAGGTGTTGAAAAAACAGAACAGCAGTGACCCGAAAAAAAGTTGGTCCGTAACAAAATAAAAACCTATGTTATTTTAACAAAAAAAAAAAGAAAGCCTACCTAACCTTTAGCTCGGGCCCTCACATTGTCCCCCTGGGAGCGCTAATTCCCATAGATACAATAGCTGTATCCCCCTGAGGGGAAATCAAGAAGGAAGAAAAAGAAAATACGAAGGAGAGATGGCGAAGTATACAGGAAAACTAAAAAAAAGCCAAGTGGACATAACAGACAGAACTCTCGAAGACCTATCTGCAGCTGATGTAACTGAACAGTATCCCTCTTGGAGGCGCCAGTCCCAATAGCATAGGGTACACAAACCTAACTAACCTATTGCCAACCTTATTCTCCCCGAGGAGTGAGAAAAGCAATAAAAAGACTACTAGCGTAACGGAAGAAAAATGAAACTTCTACATTTACACACGGGCATTACGCGGCAGTATCATGAGGGGAACAAAATTAAAATTTTTATTTAGAAGCTGATAAGGACGCTTAATAATTTCATTCGTCAGTTCGAAATGAAATGGAGGAAAAAACAATAAAACGTCGTCAGTAATATCAGTAGACATGTTTCCACCATGGGAAGTTTTTCACTGGAAGTTTTTCCCCTTCTGTTGTACGAGCAGAACCCCCTTCTTGCGTCTTATGCTTAGGATAACTAAAATGACTATCGATCATTGTTTCGTATGACACTATCGAGTCTACGGGAACTAAAAAAATACAGCTTCTATGGCACTGTTAAACGAGAAACCACAAATTAAAAACCAACACAAAATTATGGGTTCAGTTATTAAAGAGTGTTGAAATTCAACAGAAAACGAAAAAATTGTTTTAGTGCAAAAACCCTGTAAGCAGTAATGAAACAAACGTTTCTGGTTAATCAAGATAAAATTATGGGTTTACCTTCTCACATCATTTTTGAACCTCTGGTAAAGTACAGTTAGACAAGCGTCGTCTAAAAATAATTCATTACAGTAAATGGGATTAGGAGAAGCACAGCTAAGTTTTCTCTCACCTTTCTTCACTTACCAGAACAAAATCGCAGATTGCGATAGTAAAATATAGATGAAAATAAATTTTACTTAGTTTAAATTTTATGCGTGAATAGTAAATGAAACTTCCTGCATGATAGCGAGCCAAGTTTCATGAAATTTGTCACCGTCACTTGACCGAGAATAAAAATACCGTTTTAAACATGTTCCAGACCCACGTGCTCTTGTAAGGAAAACATAAAATTCTCATGCACCAGTGAATGTGAATATAAAAATAAATAGGACACCGAAAACGCTTTTCCGAGTTCAAGAACAGGATGGTCTTGACGGAGGACAATTCATTACCCAGTAGTTAGAAACAAAGTCATAGTTGAAATCAAATAATGGAAATAGTTCTTGCTGCAAACCTCAACACGCAGATACGCTCTGTTCACGAAAAAATTCATGTACGACACAGAGCGATAAAAAGAAACAAATTTTAACTTATGCAAAAGAAGAAGCAATGAAAGAAAGCTGTTTATAAAATGAAAATTCCCGCGCAAAAATATAGTTGGAGGTTAGGATTGTGAATAATATGTTTATATTTTAAACGATTGTCAAGTAAGTTCGGGCGGCATTTAAGACAATGAGTCTTGACTTCCACGAATAATCCATTGTTAGCATTTGCACTCAAGTTAGAAGAAACACACCAAGTACTAGAAGTGACCACACCCAGCAGGGTTATAAGCAGTGTATGAAATACATGCAAGATTCACTAACGCTTGGCAAAGAATTAGGACTAGCAGTCACGACAATTTCTGCCGTGAGCCAAACCTCGATGTCGAAGGTGCAGATGGACATTCGTTACAAGCTTTTGTCGCCAACGTCAAATGAACGAAACTCAACTGTGACTTGTACAAGTAGTTACGAACAATCGTTATCAATGTCAAAAATAATTATGGAAAGACACACCTGCGTTTCTTCGCGGCTTTACTACTCCGATAGACCCACGCTAGCAAAAGGGACAACAATTGGCAAATGAGACTTGGTCTAATCTGAAATACTGGCTGTTCTTGCGACAGGAACGGGTGCAGTTTTACTACTTGAACTTCTTTCGAGGTGAAGTAAAAGTTTCATTGAAGTTCACTAGTCTTTGAAACAATAGCTTTTAATTTACTATAGATGCTACTAAGGTCTCTTAGAAAATAAATTAAAGTCATGGTCGCAATTTTGTCTCGGCGGAAGCAACCAGTAATGAAATTCAAGAATTCATTTACCACAAAGATACTTCAAGAAGTTTTTTCTCAAGACTATCGTCGTGGACACTGTTGTGGGCCCGAATATGTTAAGTGACTACTAAGGCATCCTATTTTCAACGCTTTTATAAGGTATACAATTACAGTCAACCTAGTTCGATTAATATTTTAAATGAGCCACATAACAGAAGCATATTCTTGTAGACTTGGGATCAATTTCATTCCATGGTAAATTATACTAATCTCAATCACCTAGAAGAAAATAATTTACCTGATTTTTCAGTGTTGTTACTACTACGATTAAAACAGGGGCGCAAGATGTATTTTCTAAGCTTTGTATGATATTTTCCACGAAATGAAGCAGGGATCGAATTATAAGAATTTGTTTTAAGCAGGTGGAAACTGTAGCAATCGTACTTTGGAATGGTAACAACTCTGAATTCATCTTTATTTCGAGTTTTATGAACGTGATTGAGAGCTTATTCAGTTAATTGTTAGAGATCTTCGTCGCCCTCGTTTCATACATGAAATTCCATATGGAGAGATTGTTGAAACCTAAAAGGTCAAATATTTTCTAACTCTTGAATGGATCACCCATGTGGGCCTTATCTTCCAATTTTTCTCACCACTTCTGTGTTGTTATGGAGCATGAAGAGCAAATTGGTTCCATTTCTAAGAAGCTTGCCTCGAATATGTAACTAAGTACCAGCCATTAACATGATGGGACTATAAAAGTAACCCAAACCATGCAAGGTGCCAGCAATAACATGCAAAATAAAAGCATGAAAAGTAATGGGGAACTCTCAGCATTATAGCAACCCCTTTTCGACACACATCTATTGAGTATAATGAGCATAGCAAAATACCGGCAAAACTACGCTCACTCGAGAAACTTGAATGGCAGAAAATGTACAATAAATGTTCACCTAACAGTCGTTCCACAAAATCATTCCGCTTTAATATATCATTTACTTAGCAGGTTGGACAGAGCAAGTTTTAATTTATTTGCAGATTAGCCATTACTCCATTGACATTAGAATTTATAAAGTGAAACAAATTAGACAAGTTATTTTGAGCCTCCCTAATCCTAACAAAGGTGTTTCAAAGAGAGGAGGGACTATTTAGATTAGAGGTTAGTTTAAGCCTCCCTAACCGCTACAAAAAAAGAGCTTATTGAAGAGAGGAAGGAATCAGGCACCATTTAGTATGGAGAGAAGGGAATGCGAAATCTACGCAGAAGAGGCATACAAACAGTAAGTTGAGAAAGCAGTTCATGACACAATATAAAAGTTGAAGAAGAAAGTAGTAGGCGCTGAAAAACAGGACAGCAGTGAACCAAAAAAAGATGGTCCTTAACATAACAAAAAACCTTTTATTTCAACAAAAAGAAGGCCTGCCTTACTCACAGCTCGGGCCCTCACACATTTTCCCCCTGGGAGTGCTAATTCCTTTAGATGCAATAGTCGTATCCCTTGAGGGGGGGAGGAACTATTTAGTATAGTGATGAGGGAACGGGTATATATGCGCAAGGTGTGTTCCCACACATGATCCCACACGCACAGACACTGTAAGTTAGGAAGTACGTTTAATAAATGAGATCGATGTTGAAGAAGCAAGTCGTAGCTGCCAAAAACAGAACAGTAGTGAATTTTAAAAAATCTGTCCGCAAACAGAACAAAACACCTATTGTTTCTTTAGTAAAAAAAATAAGGCTTACTTAGCCATTATTTAGTGACTTCATATTTTCCTCTTCGGAGAGCTAATTCCCAAAGATACGATAGTTGTTTTCTCCTGCGGGAATTATACAAATAATGTTGATATGTATGTCATCACATGAACCTTCCCCTTCGCACTATAGTCTGGGGAAGGTTACGTACGTCGTTTTTATTAATGTATAAATGATCATAAAATCAAGCAAATTCAAACAAGTGCGTTTTCTTCTCCCAGTTTTTACTATTTATTATTTCGAATCTGTAAAATGCCTTAGAATTTTCTATTCCAGTTCAGATTTGACATTTCTATCCCCGATCTTTGTCTCCGTTAGTTCCGTACATAAAAACTACACAATTCAAACCCTCCGCCAGCATCAACAAAAGTTCTGACAAAAATAAACTTACAATCAAGTGTTTTTCATGATTAGTCGTTTCGCAAATTTCTTGTGGAGAGAAATACGCTTTGTAATTTTATAAATTATAAAATAACAAGCTGGCATTAACGAAGTGGTACTGAATTCAAGAGAAGAAGACTGGTTTAACCTAAATAAAAGAAAGATATGAACCGCAATGAACCAATCCAAGAAAATATGAAGAGAGTTATAAATTCATTTTTATCAGACATGGGATAAAATTTTAGTTAGACACCAAGGACTGACCGAGATAAACTGGTTAACAAGAGGTGCACAACCGCAATCCACCGGGAAAATATAACTGAAAATTTCAGTATCAAAAACCAAGACGAAAGCACAACTGTTTTGCATCTGCACTGAGACCTTTGTTTGTCAGCGCTGAAGCGTTCCTCCTGAGGAACGGTGAAAACGCTGGTCAGCTATAAATATATCTTTGAATTTAAGTATTAAATTTTTTAGAAACTCCCTAGCCACAACGAAGGTTATCTCAAAAGAGTGAAGAGAAAGGACCATTTAGGATGAACTGTAGGAAATAGAAGATCTATGCACAAAGTGTGTTCCCACACAGGATATCTTTTACATAGAAACTAAAGAAGAATAATAAGAAAAGACCAAGAAGAGATAGTGAAGAAAGCATGAAAACTGAAAGAAGTAAAGTGAGCACAGATAAAGAAAGTCGTGAAAGCTTATCTGTAGCTGGAGTGACGCTACATTAACCCCACCTCCTCTGGAACGCCAGTCTCTACAGTAAAGGATAGATAAACTCAACTAACCTAAATCTATTGTCTATTCTATGCTTCCTGAGCGGTCGAAGATTTACGTCTACACATCGCTTTGATTGGCTTATTCATGTCAATTACGAGTATAAGCACTTTAAAAAGTCCTGTTGACACCCATACCTTGAATGAAATTCCTATAAATAAATTTACAAGAGTAGTAACTTAACTTGCTTAGCTAACTTAACTTGCTAAGCTAACTCATCTTGACATAAGCAGTGCGTAACTTTCGAAGAACCTGTGTTCAGCATTCGCTTAAATTTGATAATTGGAGTCCCTGATCGGAACTATTATTTCCACACCATCATAAGATGAGTGTCAATCTTAAGACTAAAATCCTTAGACTGTGAAGCATGTGTCTACGAGCTCTAAATTTCATTGTTGCAATTCCATTTCGGCTAGATTCGAAAATACTATTGAAATGCAACAAAATACTACAATTTCACATGATGAAACAGCAAAGCTCAAGTTGCAAGGGATATGAGATGACCTAGTTGCTTATCAGATAATAAGGACGAAACTAGCAAACTGAGTGCAAAAAACCAATCGTGCCTTTAAAACACTCAGACTTTGTCCCCTAAAAATATGGTGAATTTTAGGCAATAACTTTAAAATAACAACACATTCAACTGCCGCAGGTTTGATGCACAATAGTTGAATTCTGTAAAATTTCACGCATTAGTGTCGACGTTCAAAGAGGCCAAAATTCAGCGATACCGATTTATTTAGAGCGAAAAATAAAGAACATAATTAGGACGAGAAACAGATCCAGAACAATTTGAGTGAAGGATGACACCGCATTGGACCCAAAGTTAGAAGCGTTTCAAGAAGAGACGAGCTCAGACAAACAAACCTTCCTGTAGATCAGAGCGCTAGATGCCACTCTGGCCTCGAGGCTGAGCTGGCGACAGAGGAAGTTGAAGGGATGGTACACGAAAATGTGCAGAACCGCCACCGCCACGATACCGCCCCCTGCGAGCAGAGGGCTGCTCACGGGGGACTCGAGACCCTCAAAATGACGGACGAGCCACCCCATAAGTACGGGTTGAATTAACCTGCGGAGTGGGCGTCCAACTGAACATGTTTGATACTAATTTGGGACTGCCAGCCTGGGTTGATTTAACCTGCGGAGCGGGCGTCGAACTCAACACGTTTGTTTCCAATTTGTAACTGCCGACCTGGGTTGAATTAACTCGCGGAGTGGACGTCCAACCAAAAAATTTTTCTTTTTTACCAATTGGGGACTGCTAACCTGTGCGCTATGTAGCGCCCTCAACGCTCGGGTGTGGGTCGGCTGAAGGTGAAGTTATGCAGTGGCCGGAGTGTCAGATCAAACCGCGGATAAGCGAAAAATGGAACCAACAATTAGCGTGAGAGTAAATAGAGCATTTATAAAGCTAGTCCCACTTACAGAATCTTCAGCATGAATACCAACGGGCTGAAATGAGTTGGTTACATAAAAAAGTAAATCTTACAGAAAACACACATTGCAATATAACAAAACATTTAGAGACTGAAAGATAATAGATAAAATAAATACATTTCGAGGTGCGCAGTTGGTGGAACAAAATGGTACGAATTTGGAAGTGTGTCAGCTGTTGTTTGCAGATGAAACAGCGCTTGGGGCTGATTCAGAGGAAAAACAACGGAGACTGGTTGCCGAGTTTGGTAGTGTGCGAAAGGCGTAAGTTGAGAGTGAATGTAAATAAAAGCAAGGTGATGAGATGTTCAAGAGGTGAAGTATTAGGAACATTTGATGCCAGGATGAATGGTGAAGTATTAGAGGAGGTAGAGCATTTTAGGTACCTCGGGTCGGACGTGGCTGTGAAGGATAGTTTGGAAGTAGAAGTGAGACATCGAGTGAGTGAAGGCTGCAAGGCTTTGGGTGCAATGAGGAAAGTTTTGAATGCAGGAGTTTGAGTATGAGGGCTAAAAGGAGACTGTTTGAAAGCTTAATCGTGCCAGTTTGGCTGTATGGAGCAGAGTTTTGGGGTTTAAGAGCAGCTGAGAGGAAGAAGCTGGATACGTTTGAAGAGCATGTTTGGAGTAACAATAGATAGGATTAAGAATGAGTTGGTTAGGGAGCAGACAGGTGTTGTCAAGAAAATGAATAAGCGGGTGGATGAAAGAGTGCTTGGTTGATTTGGGCATGTTGAAAGAATGAATGTTGAGCGGCTGGTAAAAAAGATTTATATGGCGGAGGTGAGTGGTATTAGAGCGCGAGGAAGGCCACGGATGAGTTGGATAGATGGGGTGAAAAGTGCACTGTATGCGAAGGGTCTGACTGTGGACGTGGCGAGCGAGGGATGACTGCGGACAGAAGTGAGTGGAAGCAGTGTACAAGGATGTAATTATTTGACGCGGTCCCTGGAAGCCTGCCCGCATGTGATGGGGTATTGTGCCCTGTCATGTGCGGGGGGAGGCTGTATACAAATGAAGCGGTTGGGGAAAACGGGGCGCCTCTCTCGCCTCCTAGTGACTAAGGATGAATGATTGTGGCTTGCTGTCGGCTACCATCCCGTAAGGAGGAAAAGCCTGGTATATGTGTGTACATTTCGAGGAAAGGTTTGTGGTCATGGAGGACATGAGAGTCGAGAGTGACAATTATTTCGATCGAAATGAACATTGGTGAAACACTAACAACGCGTGATCTTCAATCGTTCAAGTAAAGTGAATACCAAAATACATTCTCTTTTAAGAGTGTGCAATATTAATTTCAAAAGAACTTAATTACATTATAAGATAGCTTGAGCTTTCCTAACTACAACAAAGGTATTTCAAAAAGAGGAACGATGAAAGCACCATTAAGTACGAAGTTCAGGGAACGAGAAATCTATACACAAGGAGTAGTCCCACTGAAAACCTTACCCGCATAAAAACAGCAACTTAGATAGAAAGTATGTGTAAAAAGTAAAATTTAAAGAAGATAGTCATAGGACCTGAAAAACAGGAGAGTAATAAACTGAAAAAAAACGAGACGTAGCAAAACCAATGCCCTATTTTATTCGAACAAAAGAAAGGTCTTCCTTACTTTGGGCTCAAGATATCAAATTTTCCTCCCGTGGGAGCGCAAATTCCCATAGATGCAAAAGTTGTATCCCCCTGGGAAAGTTTTAGAAAGATAGTTCAATGGGAAAATGTTTACTTCTTTTTGTCCGGGTCCGGGCCACATTCTAAAATGCACTCTACGTACAATGATTGATTGATTATAAGAAATTTTTAGCCTCCCATTACCACAACAAATATGTTAAAAGAGAGGAAGGATGAATGTACCATTTAGTATGGAGTTAAGGGAACACGGAATCTACGAACAAGGTGCATAAAAACAGTAAGCTAAGAAAGGAGTTCCTGAAGTAAGATAAAAGTTTAAGAAGAAAGTAATAGTTGCTGAAAAACGGGACAGCAGTGAAGCAGAAAAAAGATATTCTGTAACAAAAAAAAAATCTATTCTATTTCAACAAAAAGAAGGCCTACCTAAGCTTTAGCTCGGGATCTCACATAATCCCCCTGGGAGCGCTAATTCCATTATATAAAATAGTTGCATCCCCCTGAGGGGACTCGACGAACAGCAACAGAGAGAGTAGAGCGTCAGCGTTAGTTTTGAACCATTGCAGGAATTGAACGCTCGAGAAATTATGCAATAAACATGACACAAGTCAACGTTTGAAGAGTGAGCGGACTCGCATTGAAATGCAGGAAGTGTTTTGTTTCAGACTCGTTTATTAATTAATGCAAGACTATCTTAATGCTGGAGTGAAAGCTACTCTCTGCATTTTAATTTAGACCATTACAACGGAACTGTACACAATTCTTACTCGAGAGGAAAGAATCTCAGTAGCAACTACAACGTCGAGTATAGATAGAAATGTGCCACAGGGACAGCCATACGATTCGAACCGGAAAATAACGAAAAAAGTCAACTTCGAAACACATTTGGGTAATCATACACCGAACGCACGACGAACCGACGCGGTCGTACAGCGCTGCGAAATATACGACGGCCAGCAGAGAACATTTCTGTAAGGATGGTAATATGCATGTGGACCACGTCCCCATGTTAGCTGAACAACGAGCCCGTCTCTAAATCTGAGAGTCATCTAGCCAACACACATTACAGTAACTAAATCACATATACGCCAAGAAATTTCTCCTGCACTCTATGCACGTACTGTTGCTAATGAAACATTACTCCGCGATGAATGACGCAGCAAATCATGCTCGAGCATACTGACTGCGTGAAAGATAATGCAGGCGCACTGCGAGCATTGCGCAATGAAAGCAGTCAGTCATGGCAGTGGGATTCATCTTCACCGCAATGTTGGAACGCAAACAGCTGTGTTCAAGACTACATTTCATAAATAACAGGAAGCTTATTGTTAGGCTTACATTTAATATCGTCAGCGCAATCATGACGGGTGGTCCAACTAGCCCAGGGCAGTAGAAAGAAGAAACTGTTGGCGTTCTTGGCACGAACTTAAATTGATGGTTAAGCTAACTGGATCGAGGCTAAATTGTAGGCTAAGCTAAATAGATAAATAGCTCAAACAAGGTTTTTCTCCAAATATAAGCCATCACAGAAGTAAATCATAATGCCTAATAGTCATGACATACCCTTCAAGCCTCAATGTTAGCTCTAAGGATATTTTTAGAATGATTACCCTAGCGAGACGAGGATATTCTAAGAATGGGAGAGACGCGATAATACTCAAGACACTCAAGCAGACGATCAATCGGCATTCCACACGAGAGAAAAGATAAAGTCTTTTTAATTTCAAAATTAGATACAAAGGTAATTCTTTTGCTATGCCAGCTCAAGATACACCCGAGATTAGATTATGATGTAGTTTACGAGCCCCTTCCTACAACAAAGGAGTTCCCAAGACAAGAAAAGGCAACTTTTAGTTTGGAGTTAAGGGAACCAGGACTCGACGCATAAGTCGTGTGCTCACTCATTGTGGAAAGAAACAGCAAAATTGAAAGAAGTTCTTGAAACAAAATATTGGTTGATAAAGTAAGTGATAGGTAACGAAAAAAGGGAGCAGTGAATCGAGCAATAATTTTCCGTGGCAGCACCAAAAACCTACTCCATTTAAAAACCATTCCCAACCATCAGCTCGGGACTTCACATACCCCAGGGGATATGAAGTACAGGAAACATCTTTATCGGCCTCTTCAGTATTATAATCGTGTTGTAGAAATGTTTTTACCGGATATTAAACTTCTGAATGGGTGACGGAAGATCAAATAATGTGAGTATTAAAGTTCCCCATCCGACCTCCTCCACCCGTTTTTCGTTTATTATGTTCAGAGGGCTCCGTTCTGATGAAAATATCGTGGGTGCCGAACTAGGATCGAACCAGTCTTTCTTGTCAAAAATTTAATGCTGAACTTCTTGCGCCACGGAGAATAGCCTGAAAATAATTTGAAGAGAGCGGACGTCTCCAATGAGAATGGCAGGTTGATGAAAAATAAATAATAAAATTGAAATGCACTCAAAGCTTGCAGCCACTTCAACAAACTAACCTGCTAATAAAAACGTGAACTCATTTTTACCCACCAAAGCATCTGCACAATACTAAAGGCCGAGAGCTCAAGTCACTAACCAATGGTCTGAAGCAACACGTGTATTTAGGATGAAGAATACGAGCGCAGCGTTTTTTATCAATGGATGAACTAGGGTCAGAAGAAGAAACGAGCGAGCGAATTGAGTTACAAAGCAAGCAACACATCAATGGTCTTCTCACATAATGGGGAGAATTTAAGGCTAATTCAAGTCAAAACCAAGGATAAAGGCACTACATTCAAGCATGGAAGCAGGACCAAACAAATGCTATGACATAAATGCAAGGACAATCTCCCGACACATATGGGATCCGAGCTGTACATTACCAACTAAATAACTTGATATGTGGCAATAATGACTGTAAATTCTAGACGAGCTTCTGGTTAGTTCTTTCTCCACACGTGTGTTGTTCAATTTACTCAAAATTGATCATTTCACTTAATAATCATTTCATTATTCAAAGTACAACACATCAACGCGGGTAACCAACAACGTTTATGACATTTTATTTAGCGATGCTACTTTTACTAGAGTATCATCAGAGTATCATAGAATCAGAGTACTACCGATTCATCCAGTGATAATTTAGTGGTAGAAATTATCGTCAACGAATACGAACGTGGGAAAAAGTGAGAAGTCAAAATTTAGAATACTACCGTTAGATCAGAACGAATTCTGCAGTGGACATAATCTTCTAAGAACACAAACTCAAGGAGGACGTAAGAGGCTGAAGCTCATTCAGCGCTCATCATACCAGCTCAACACGATTTTGACAGCCAGTCGAGTAACAACGACCGGGTTACATATTCTAAATTAATTTCTAAAAATATGACAAAGCGATTTATTGGAAGCACTTAATAAATAGATCAGAAATGTTCTAATAAATGATTTCAAATATATTCCGAATGAAAGTTGAGAAAACTGATCTAAATCTTGCCCATCTACAACCAAAGACCAGTCCAATCATTGATGTTGAGTAACGCAAAGTCAGGCTCCAGAAGAACGCCGCCACTCACAACTGAGGGGCTGAAATCCTCAACAAGCATAACACAACCTTGATAGACGCTGTCATGTCGGTTGAGCAACAACAACAACAGGAGAGCCCAACACCGATTGATTCTGCATAGAAACCAGAATCTTTGCCACTAAGCACTGAAGTGCATCTAGCTGCCAAGAATGATGTGCTGCACAGTAGGGAGCACAGATCACAGCCCGCTGCATCTTCCAATATAGCGTGAATGTTGGATAAAATTAGTCGGATGAATGGGTCTGTGCAAGTTCGGAAGAAATTGTTAAAATAAAGTCATCACGCCTACGTTCATTTCTTCGAAAGCTGTGAATAGAAAATATATACAACTAATATATTTCATAAAAAAGGGAAAGATGATAAATGTAAAGTGGATCGACACTCGGAAGCAGCATGTGAAAAATCAGCAGAATGTAATTTTTACTAGCAAGTGGAGGGTGTTTTATTTGTTTTGCAAAGAGCAAACCTCATTTGTATCATGATATGAGGTATACACAGGTCGTGAAGGAAAATCATTCGCGAAAGTTGCTGTACTTGAAATGAAAATAATTTTGTACATCGCGCCTAGTGTTCAAATCAAGAACAGATATCGGAATAAAATGAACTGAATGAGCGTCTAAAGAAAGGTCTTAAGAGTCCCAAACTTTTGCGCATAAAAGACAATCATTGTGCACCATAGCGTTTAAAATTATTTGGTTTTGCTACCGGATTTATGCAATCGAAACTGTTTGGTAATAAATTGTCTACGGTTCCTTCATTCCATATTTCAGTAGCTGATGCTCTTAATTGAGAAACGATAAATTAACCAGCCAATATTAGATTAGGGCTTCAGTCGGGTTATTAATTAACGTAAATCACTTTGTAATTGCGATTTCTCAGCATGGCGATAGTATAATAGTGTGTAATTCATGCGAGTGTATTTCTGGAAAGGCACTCGGAGCGCAAAATGTCCCAAATACACGATTTAGTACAGGAGAACAAAAGAAAATCTTCGAGAACAATAGAAAATATTCGAGAATAGAAAATCTCAGAAATATGGTTTTGGAGTTGTAAGTCTATCCGGTAACGGAACTTGGAGGGTACAGTGATAATTTTCATTTTCCAGGTTATTGTTAAGTAAACTAATATAATACCGTATTTTATATTTCACTCGTGCAGTTTGTAATCTCAGTTACTTTTTTGTGTGGAAGCGTGGGTCTCTTTCAATCCAAGATTCTCTAGTTAGCGCGCGTAAGCATGTAGCGAGCACATCTTGGGACGACAGAATATTTCATGAAGAGCCACAAGAAATAAGACTACACAGAGAGAAATTTCGATAGAGAGAGAAATCCTTAGACACATTGGTGCATTCCCTTAGACAACATGTTTAAGTGGTTGAAAAGGGAAGATGAAGGGGATCTTCCATCTTCATTTCGGGAGCGCTAATCCACGTAGATGCAATAGTTTTATTCCTCGGCGAGGAAGTGTGTCGGAATACATTGATGATGTATGTTGATGAACCACGTTTGTACCGGCATGGTGGTAAACAATTTCTCAGTGATGAACGCCTCGGTTCTTCTTAGCGATGAACGTTTTGATGCTAGGAAACCCTGCTACATTACAAAATTACCTAGAACTTTTCTACTCGCCTACCCCAAACAAATTACATACCAAGAGCGTCATATTTACCCATCAAATTTTCTTGCTAACAGATTTCACTGCATATACCTTAAGGCGCATTAGAACTTCATGTACGAGATAAACGATGCTCGTACATGAGGAAAGTGGAATTTTTTCAAAATGCATGATAAAATATTGGCCATTGAACCCCATATCCAATTTAGAGACCAACAAATCCATTTCGTGAACTCGGAATTTTTGCCTTCAAAGCAAAATGTCTCGGAACTTGCAGTTTGCTAGGCCGGTTTCAAGAGCACTTATTGAAAACTAATTTACATACCACATTGCTCAATAATGTGGTCATGCGGTAGACATGGAAGCAAAATAGAAGACATCAAATAAAATTAAGAGTCAAGGGACGCAATCAGGAAACCAACTAAGTGAACGATCACGGAAATATTTTAGCAGAAAGGACGGTCAGCACTTGGAATAAGATGCATCGGTACGCGTGGTTCACCAATTAAACCACATTACGGCCAGTGGAACGAAAAAAAATGCCGTACACGAGTTTTCAAACGAAGTTCTGATACCTGAAAAAATTACATGTTCTCGATACACAAATGTCAACGAGGTATACTTGCAAAATTATCTTTCCGCCGTTCATTTACTTTCAATTTAACATTTATGATTTATTTAAATCGACACATATTACATAACAACGCCGCATTAGTGTCAGTGAATGTTTTATATTCCATAGCCATGGAGCATGGCACACGTTCTGCATGTAACTGCAATTAGAATGAACAAGCTTAGCTTTTGTTTCTAAAGACGCGTAATAATTTCAATTCGAAACGTGTTCAAGTTTCCACGGCAAGTAACCAACATTTTTACGCTATTCTTCACGCTTCATTTTAATTTAGTAGTAAGTGACGCCAAGCCTAAAGTTCAGAAGTCATTCATGATTCGCACACGTCACTGATCCACGATTCAGCCTCCTGGTCTGGACATATGGTCGAGATGCATGGCGAGGTATGCCCTGCCAATATTTGAGTAGGAAAACTTTTCAAAAATGCAGCAAAAACTGAATATTTGCGTCAAAGAAGCTCTTTGCTAATACTACAGAGCCATTAAATTCATTTGAGCAAATAGCCTATGAATTACATCACACATCTTACGCTGACATAAAATTACAGAACACGTACAATGAACGTAGAAGCGAAAAAACTCGCCTCACACATTCCGATTCATAATGCGCGGACGACCTTGACAGCCAAGGTAACAACACCACCGAGTCAAGAGGGCTATTCCCACAGAATAGGATAATAATAATAAAGGTGTTTTATAGCCTACGCTATCGCATCATAAAATGCCACTGACACAGCAAGTCACGCAGTTGGCAGAAATGAAAATCTTTCATAGAATTTGAATCAGTAGGCTCCGACTGTGAGTCGGATCTCTATTCTTACTGATCAGTAGCATCGGATGATACTTCGATTTTCACCACCAGTAACTCGTTACATAAATAAACAATATAAAACACTTTTGGGCTAAAAGTTGAATCTCATATGTCTCTCGTGAGGAACCAGACAAATGGAGGCAGCTTTCAATCTGCTTTCGTTCACGACGCTCATTGGTGCATATGTTCGAATGTCACCAGTGAAACGGCTTCCACCAACAGATACGCACTTGTCCACGCTCAACACAAAGTGTGCGGCTAGTGAACATGTGATGCTTTTTGACTGACTTGAAACTGTTTGAGGAGCAATAAGTTATACTAGTCAAGGTCTGGAACAAGAACAAAAATTCAGTGCATAAAACCAACCTCAATACCATGATGCACACTACAGACCAACTCATCAGTGATGAGTACCATTTTTTTCGACGATTTCCGTAATGCCAAAAAATGAGAATATTCTACTTTCAGAGCGCGAGACACGGTCTCATGGGTAAAAACGAAAATTATCGATTCCGTAAAAGTGACAATATAACTTACAGTAAAGTATTCCATTTTATAATGAAATATAAAAATGAAGGCGGCAGAATCCAGAATTAAATGTCAAACGTTTGTATATGACAATAAGCTCTTGTGATATTCCATAATTTATAGCACAAATTATTTCCCCCATAACAGGATAAAATCGTGATCGGTGCAGGTGGAGTTTGCGTATAAAGCAAGCAAACTTGTCACTTTCTTTACTTTTTGTGTAAATTTGGTTCACCATTATAAACTGAATCCGAATTTAAGACCTAAAAAGCAAGACTTTGTTTTGGATATTGGGCCTTCAACTTACTGCCATGAATAATGACTTCTCATTTTTTAAATTTGCTGTTGAATTGAGCTGATTTAGGCGATCTCTCATTAAAAGAACTCGGAGTTTTCAGGGTGCATTTCTCAGAAGGTATAGTATGAACTACGTAGTTTATGGGACTAAAAAAAATTAGGAAGCAAAAAGAAAAAAAAACAATATACTCTTGCGATCACCTTATCCGGGAAGGAAATAAAGAACAGGAATTGAAGGACATCGAACTTGGAAGTTAGACACGGTTGCCAGTTTTCAATTAAGAGCTGGAATGCTTTCAAAAAAAAAATTCATCCAAGATACTGCTGTGAATAGGCTTTCACAATAGCCCTGCTCGATGAGCTTAGGAATCCTACCTATTTTCTGAGCAGCTTTTAGGAAAACAAGAACAACGACCATCCACAGATATTCTTGTCGATGAAACTCTTGGATCGAAGGGTTCATTAGAATATCCATCACTGAACTGGAAAAAAACCTAAAAACCACAGACGCTAACAGACTTTAAACTATGATTGAACTCACCTCAAAGTACAATTTAAATGAGGTGAAACATAAGTGACTTCAAACCCGAAAGACTTCAAACTGGCCACGAAACGACACACTAAATTTGTATTTAAAAATTCCGTAAATACGGCATGCACTGAGAGAAAAATTAAAGTGCAAGTAATTTGAGAAAAGGGGCGTTCGTACCTCAAGATGCATTCTTCTATGGCGGCCAGCAAGCCCACGGCGAAGTAGCGCCAGCCAAAACAGCGCACCAGCGCCCAAGCGTAACTCGGCTTGGCGCCCTTCTTCGCCGCACGCGCGCGTTCCTCGTTCCAATACCTGCGGTGGGAGGGCGAGGGGAGAGGTGTAACAGCTGAGCCCTCCTTATGAGTTCAACTTATCATCAATGTCTCAGATGAAGTATGCCGTAGAAATAACTAATTAAAAAATGGGAGGGAGTATTCTTGTAAAATGAAACGGGTATCATTGAAGCTTGCAGAAAAGCATGTTAAAAGAATAGGATTTAACATCTATTCATAGACATTGCAAAATTTTTTGCGTAGATGAGCGTAAAGCCCTGTTATATAATGTAGAATTTATATTTTTAGCTCGAACGACTTCAATACGGCTTTGAAATATCAGGTCGGTGCAAAAGAAATGTCCATTTTTAGAAAGGATGTTTAAAATTGAATTTGTCAATTATAATTATTTACATTCTATTACAAATGTGATATTTCTGTGACTAAATTAAACTATTATGTTAGATGATCTCTGTTCCGTGAAATTTTTTGTGAATATTAGCATCCATGTTTGTCCCATCTAATTCCCCAAATGTATCATCGATAACAGCTTTTCCTTTCCTTCTCCATTCAGAAAATCGTTGTACAACCAAACGTAAGACAAACTTGTCTAGGATATTTTGAAATCATAGCTTGTTTAATGATAATTTTAATGCTAAATTTGTATGTATATAAAAATTTTCACTAACTCAAATACCGCCGAGAGATCTTCTATCCTGACAGACGCACTGTGCAGTAAATGTCGTAAATAATTTTACGACGCCCTCATCTCAGCTGTCACCAATTTTCCAACCTTATCACGTATGTTACGAGCATGTCATGACAAGGGAGAATTACATTATGCAAATCATGGCTTAAATTCAAACTGAAGATAACGCATGTCGACGCTTTACATCCATGTGTCGTATAATAGGTTTAAAATGACGGAGATACACGTACCAAATACTGCTCTTCTTAGATCAAGGTCACAATTTTGAGAAATGCAAGTTTCTACACAAAAGTTTTAGGCACTCAATTCTCCTTTGGACTGTCACTTTCAGGTACCTCATCAGTGAGCTCGAACGAACATAAACTGAGGTAAGAAGCAATGGCTTTGTTTCTTCACCATATGCTGTGCATTGTATCGAGTGTGTGAGAAGACAAATTTCTTCTTTGTTAGCAAAACTTGAATCAAAGACTAAGTAAGCCATTAAATTTTATTTTTCCTTTGTAAAATAGGTGTTTCATATATCGCTCTGTGTATACGTCGAAAAAGTATATCATGTCATTTTGAAATTTGATCACCGTATAAAAGCGCCAGCCAAAACTCAATTATTATTAGACTTGGGGTATTTGACCTGAAAAAGAGTCTTAACTTTCTTCAAGTTTGTTGGCACATTTACGGTTCAAGCACAACACTAACTTGTGTAGACCGAAGTGTTTTGTATTGATTGGTTTTGTGAAATTAAAACAAAATCATTCATTTAAGAGTTTGATAATTTCAAAAATTAAAATCTAATCACATTGTCATCTCACATAAAAAGGAGCTTGTATTGGTTTGGATCAAGGTGGAATACATAACAAATGGAATGGAAATGGAGTGCCATTGTAACATTACAGCATATCTTTTCCCTTACACCAGAAAAGTTCTCTGTTCATGTGAATACTCAAAAAAATTCTGAATTAAAATAAATTTATTGAATGAGGAAAATGATTTAACCTTACTGCTGCCATCACGGTTTTGGTTGAAGTGAGAGATAGACTGAAATTTCCATCAATCACAAACACCCGTTCTCCATGCCATAGGACTCCACCATTTATACTTTAAAAAAATGAAGTAGAAACTATTTCATAGTTCTTATTTATTCTTGTATCTTACATCTCAAACGGCTTAATTCAATGTACATAAAAGTAGTGAAAGCGTTTTCGACAAATTCCGAAAAGCAGATCAGCGTAGTTTACTGATTCAAATAAAATAAAACGTTGGTTACAAAACAGATTCCATACATTTCGTTATCATACAACCAAAAGCTAGTAATAACAATTTAGTGTTTAAATTTTTCAAAATTTTGAATTTTACGACATTTCAGTAGCCAATGAATTCAATACTGCAGAGCGCAGAAAAATATGAAAAAGAAGAAGTTTTATATAGGTTATTTCGCTGAAATGATCAAAAATCCTAAAGGATGGTACAGAAAAAAATGTTCGTTTTATAGAATGGTTTAAAGCCTTTTTTTTCTTGTACGTAAATAATTTCTGTTCATGAACGACCAGAATAACTGACAAAGTTTATTAATTTTGTTGTGTACGCCGAGCAACCCCTCAAGTAATGTTCCAATGTTACTGTCTCCCCGGAGCTTCCTGAGAAAAAAACCGACAGTTTTTCAGCGCTTCCTGAAATAGACGCTAACACCTCGGTATTGAATGCACATTCAAGCATACAAGTACAAAGAGATGCACAGTTTCATCAACTGTCACGGAAGATTTTTGAAGGTTCCCCACTTACCTCTCCATCTTGTCACAGAGAGCAGCTGAAGCATCGTTCGTCTCCACCTCATACAGGTCATTTGTGGTCAGGTCCTCTTTGCGGCCTTTCTTCAGCAGCGGCATAAGCCACCTGCACAGAACAAATGCGCCCGTTATTAATAATTCGCAGACTAGATTCCAGGTATACTGTAGGACCAGATGTTCGGCAGGATAGTTGAGCAATCATCAACAAGCTGCTCTTCATGATACAGGTTCTGTAATCCAATATATTTTGTACTTTTACAGAACGCTACACGAAGCACACTGAAGGACTGCTCAAGAATCCAGCCTTGTCAGCATTGCGCACGCCACATAGCTAAGATTGCATAAAATTTGTGGCATATTTCAATTGATACGAAGGTGTGCAACAGCTCTCCCATCATGAACTGATTTGCGGGTAACATCAAACTATCCTTGACAAGTGAGAGTGTTGGAATGAGTATCCTTCCAATCGATTTTTTTATTTTTGTGATCAGATAATTTTAGAATGAATCTCAATCATTATAAGTTGAACGTAACTCAATCACTATAAGTTGAACGTAATTCAACGACAAAAAATTCAGGTAGAATAGTGAGACCTCGCAGTAGGGGAAGGCGTGAGCGAGCTTGCTCTCGAGAGGACAGTATTACACGAGGGAATCTTCACTGTGGTCATTCTTTCAAGAAAACCTTGAAAACAGAATAGAGTGTCTGCGTGCATGAAAGGCAATGGTTCTAGTAGGTAGCATCGTTTTCTTAAAAATAATTTCTTGCATGCCAGCAAACAATAACTAAAATCATTTGAAAACAACTTGACGCAAAATTTGGCTACAGCAACACAAAAATAACGATGAGATAAAGGAACAGACAACATCGCACGAAAAATGAGCATAAAATGCTGAAGTAAGCCCGATTCTTAAATGTGAAATGAAAGCGATGAAGAATATAATTGAAAAGACCACCGAAGAGGAGGAATGTGATTTCAAGACAGGCAGTTCTACTAATGGATGAAGCGACCTGCTATAATCCCCAACTGAAAATAATGTGAAACTAATCGTCTTGAAAAAAAAACGTCTCCATAATTGGAGGCGAGAACAATCATTATCCAATAGATGAAATCGTGACCTTCATACCGCTAATGGAACAGATGAATATTTCTTGTATTTAAAGCCCAGAATATCCCTAAACCATGTTCAATTGATGAAGCGATCATGTTTAATTCACAACCGCTACTTTTGAAATAATTAGTGAGCCAGAGCACTTTTGTCTTCGTTCTTTGCGTTATTCAGATCTGGATCAATGATAAAGAAAAAGATAGCTACTAGTTTCAAAAGATGCTATTTGTACTGGAAGCTACTTCTAACGGAAGTGGATGATCCATGCCGAAACGTGCTTTTCAATTTCGTGAACAACTTCACGACTTGAGTAATTGAATGATTTCTTGGAACTACAATAATTCTTAAGATTAAAAATGAAGCATCACGAACACAAACTGTCACAAACATTAAAAAAAATGAGCGTTTCGGATCTACAAAACCCCATAATTAGTGCCTGGAAAAGAAAAAGGTGCGAAGAAACAATTCATTGTTTCCGGAAAACGTCTATGTAAGTGAGCGTAAAAAAAGTAAGGAAGATAGAATTAAAAAATTAATTTGAAATACTTTACATTCACACTGTGGCGATCACTGTAGTCATACGATAGATAAATTAAAATGGGGACCACAAAAATTGATTTCACGAGTGTTCTAAAGTGTACTGGGGTTCTAAAATACGCAAGTTGCTAGAGGTGTGAACGGAATTCCAACAGAAGAATTTTACTCTTCAGTGTAAGACCTTTGGATATCCAATGGTCCCCAATTCTAATTCCAGAATCAGATTTCAGATTATTAGAACTTTAACTACAGAACTTATGAACAACAGCCGATCATTAAGACCAATACTGATGAAACAAAAATGTTCATGTAATGAGCAGCACCGACCTGAAATAACTGAAAAGCTACACAAGTGGCGGTAGCTGCAAAGGACAAGGTCAGCACTGGGGCGTTTGCTGCCCCAGGGAGCAACATTCTGTCTCTAGACAAACCAGGCCGTCTTTTGTTAAATATCTGCCAAGTCAGCGTCAGGCAGACTGTCGCAGCAGCGAACTTTCTAAGCAAAGCATACGAAACACCAGAAAAATGCAATTTTATTTTTAAAAATTTTTTTCAACACATCGTTACGGAAAGGAAGTGAAGAAAGGTTGCACTTCCGCACGCATTTTGGAAATCACTAAATACATGGGTTTTAAATTCTAAAAAGCTAGAAACATTTAAGAATCGCATCCAAGACCGCGGTGCTAATGACTTAACTGATTACCTATCCCTATACTTACCCACGCGTCTAGTTACCAACCCATACGGTTACCCATACGTCCATTTACTTCCGTCATTTCAAAAACACCAAAAATCATTAACTTTTACAATTAACTCAATAATACCCTTGACACGGAAACCAAAATATTGAATAGAAACGAAAAAGCAACAAAAGGTATTTTCTGCAAACATTAACAAATTACACACGCGATTAATGAGTAAAATTAATTATCAGAGCTATTACAATTGACAAGTTCAGATGTAACTACTTGTGGGCCCGACAAAGTTCAGTGACCTCCAGGGATTCCAATGGTAACATTATACTACGAAAATTTCACTTGATCCAGAACTTAAAATTGAACTTAGATAAAACTGATCGAATACTTGCCTTGAGTAAGAGAATGAAAAATTTCTTAATTTGCCATTTTATGAAATGGTGCAAGCGAGAACGGCATGATGTACATAACTTTATGAATAAGTCTATCATTTTTAACCATCGAATAGAAATTAGACAGCTTATTCTAATGAGCTAAAACTTTATCCATGCCTGCAGATGAACATTAACAGCCAAGACTTTTTAAATGCTCTGCGCAAAGAAACTAAAATGAAGCCCAGTGGAACATCTACAACAATAATGCAAAAAACAAACTTTGAAAGTAATATAACGATATCAGATTAGATGTTAATTTAAGCTTCCATTCCAAAGAGAGGAAGGAAGAAGGCACCATCAAGTATGGAGTTAAGGGAACGCGGAATCTATGCACTAGGTACATAGAAACAGTATGTTAAGAAAGAAGTTCATGAAACAAGATTAGAGTTGAAGAAGAAAGTAGTATGTGCTAAAAAACCGGACAGCAGCGAACCGAAAAAGAGATGGTCCTTAACATAACAAAAAACACTTCATCTAAAAAAAAAAAGCCTACCTATGTCTCAGCCTGGGATCTCGCATACTCTCCCTGAGAGCGCTAATTACCATAAATACAGTAGTTATATCTCCATGGAGGGATATATAATACACAACGACATTTATTTTGAAAAAAAACAGGAGATAAAGCTTGTTTCACTCGTCAGCGCTACGCCACCCACCCCCACCTCCACTGCCCTGCTATGGCAGCTGAGCCTTAATTTTCTGTAGACCTCACCCAAATAGTGCATGGTTCCATCTGCAATCGATACCGGCAATTATACTATGATTTGATAATGAACTGATTCTTCTTGTTAAAACATAAAATATTTTGGGAACCTGTAATTCATGTGTTACACGGAATGCTTCGAATTTAAAGATATTTCTGAAAGGCAAAAGAAAATTTAAAAAATGCATTTGAACGTTGTAAATAACTATGGCTTTTGAAAGCAATCGGTAAAATTAGCAACAATAATCAATGAAGGGAAAACATTTCTTTACTTTTTTCTAGTCATAGCCTTACTTTATTCAGTTCAACTAACAATGCAGTTGAGAATTACGACCAACCTATTTCGGGAGTCAGGAGTTCTCGAACGTTTGGCAGTAGCAACAAGTGGATGGCTATCGTGCCAGACGTACATTACACCACAACTAAAATAAAAGAAGGCATTAAATAAAAACAATATAACCGAAAAAATCATTCTGTTCAATTCGTATTTGTAAATACAAATAATGATAACCATATTGTAAACACAATATAGATAACGTACAAAAAGTTTCTGATCAATAGAATGCCGTTGCCATGGTGACGGCAGCGAGCACGTCCCAACGCGCTTTTTTAGATCGTCAGCTGACGCGCAGTCTGGCACGGGGCATTCAAAGAACTCGAATTTCTTCAGACATTGCCTATTAACTGCAATTCAGAATTACTGATATTTCATGAGAACCAATTGCACTTCGAACTGAGTTGAAAATTAAAGACAGCGAAGCCTGATAGAAAAAGTTAACGAAACAGAGAGGCATGACGTGCAAAAATTTTCCCCGTCTTAAAATTCATTTTAAATAGATGTTAGCTTTCGCAGAGTATATCGATTTCCCTAAATATCTCACACTAAGAACAATACGAAAAAGCGTGTTTCAGTGGCAGTGCAAGTACTCATCTTATTTAAACGATGATGCGTCAACAAACGTTTATACTGGTGCAGTCATCAAACATGATTTACTTGAGTGTCTTGAATAATCTGTATAGTTTGCATTGATGAGTTGAGAATAACTGCGGTTCATTACATCGACTTTTGCTTCAAAGAAGACTAGCTCAGTTTACGGTGCATAGGCACGTGGTGTGAACGCCGCACGCGGCCGTCTCCTGGCATTGCAGAAATAAGAAAGCTCAAAATATTTACCAATGAATGGACTTCCTTACGGATTCGGCTGCAGGGGACTCCAGCCTCTCCCTCGAGAAAAAGAGGGATGCAAATTTGAAAAACAAGTCTTCCTGATTTACGACACTAAGCACACTAGTCTTCAACTGATATTTGGAACCTGTTGATCGTACATCAATAGCGGTGAGACAAATACTAGTTCGAAATTGTTGAAGAATAAATAAATTTAGAAGACGTCTAGATCGAACGAAGCAACAACTCCGGGAGCGGGAAAGCTGAGACGCTCGTTTCCTCGTAATACACTTTTCTCAATTAAAATCACGCATTTTTTTCTCACGCGAAAAAACACGAACGTTTCGCCATTTTTCCGCTCGAGAAGTTGTAAGATCGTATCACGGGGCACCCCGGTATTCTATTCAGTAGTATGTTGAGCATCAGCATTCAATCCCCCACAAAGATGTAAGAATACTTATAGCGGTATTTGCATACAGTAATTAGAATAAGAACCTTCATGTTAAAATTTGTTTAAAACCGATGTGACAACTTTTTAAGGGAACTTTTTTTCGGAAGCGTACCTTTTTCGCACCTGTAGACGTTCCGCTTCGTTTGACTACTGCGCCTGGACGGTGGCAGATAAGCGAGTATCGCAAGTTCATAACACCTTAGCAGCGTGCACGATAGGCTCCTGCTCCTGCGCTTACCCCGACAGAAATACGTCGTGGTCGAAACCATAAAGATACGAAACGCCCTAAACGAGTATTAATTCCCTTCAACCAGTGTGCTAAGACAGCTGCGACGAAATACGTTACGCCTTGAAGGCAATCAAAAATAAACTTGGGTTCTTTGGTTCGTATTTTTACCAACTGTTGCCAAAATAACGAGGATTCGAGCACAATGCAGAGCGATGTTTAGTTTGAAATAACCAAGTTCATAAACGAAGTCGCGTTATAAGATTCATAAGAGACACAATCATGTTGCTGTAATCAAGACAAAGCAGAATTTACTACGAAGAAATGGAATTCATAGAAGCATCAAAGCAGTTTCAACCTATACAACACCTTCACTAAGTAGCATGGTACACAGTGCAAATGAGTTCCCACTCTTGACACCAATTCTCTAAGTCGTTATACAATGGGAAACGTCGTACGCTTTCTCGCCCAAGGAGCGGAAGAGAAATGATTGCAGAAATCCGGAAGAGAATGCATAGAAGAATGGCATAGCGTAATCACATCCGCCACAACAGCGTAATACAGAACGCGTGAGAACAAGACTGAATAACTTCGCCATCAGCATTATTTCAAACTTAGCAGAACCTTTGTATTGAAACTCTTCCACTGTGACGGCCCGTCAGCTAGGCAATGTAAAGCCACAAAAGCTTGACTGTACGTATGTACTACAGTGTCCTCTTACCGAATTTGCAGCGTTGTCCCTTAAAACGAAGTGCTTTCATATCGTTACCCGGCACACAGTTGCTACGGGTCTTCACAACACAACTATGACTTAAAATAGATTGGTTTAAGCTCCAAAAACCACAACCAAATGAGGAAAGAAGATGTCAGGAAAGAATTTTTTCGCCAGCACGCTTGCAAGACCTGAACAAGAATAGGTAATTGAGGAGCACATGAATTTTACTGAAAATGATTATCAGGTTTTTAGTACTTACAGCCAAATTACTTTCCCAAACCATTTTGATGCTGTCCCTCTTCCTGTCACAGAACGCAGTATTAGCAAGATCCAAAAAATCTTTCATCAATCAATGGCTGACAAGCAAACTCGAGCCCAAAGAACATGCCGCGCACGACAGCGTGATCGCAGTTTCCTCTGTACACAGGCGCGCACAATTTATGGCGTCTAGACGGAGAAGGCAGGCAACTTCCAATGGAATTTTACGGGCGTAATTTCCCGCCATCAGAATAGGCGAGCTTAGAAATACTGAAGGAGAGATCACACACACACAGCCATACCATGACATGGGGGTTCAGCGAACAGAGGCCGCGCCGCTCACGTGACCATGTTGCAACAGTCGAGTTACAATCAACGTACGCCGCACGACAACGTGATCCGATTAAAAGCAATGAAACCCTGCACGAAGGGCGGTGACTTGACGAAATATCACAAGAAATACTTGGTGTTATAAGAGCCGTGTTGGGAGTTGCTCGTGACTAATTAACCGAGATCAAATCAACAACAGACTGATTTTAACAACAGTCAATTTTAGGTATATTGCACAAAAACTAAGCAGCAGGGAGGAAATACCGATGGATTGACAGCACTGTATTGTAATAGTTATCAGGTTACTGCCATAACAAAGGAAATCTCAAGAGAATGAAGAGAAGGGACGGTTCAGAATGGACTTCAGAAAACGAGGAATACATATGTAACATTTATAAGCTATCAAACATAGGGTGAACTAACTCGGGGAAGGATTTTTTGTCGTTTCCTCAATATTTTATTCCATAATTCATATGGTCATTGTAATACTTCTAATGGTTTCATCCTAATTTTCTTTACTTTCTGTTTTCATGCACAGGATGTAAGTTGTGGGAACACACTTTGCACACTAGGCAATGTAAGGTCACTGAAAATCGTCGAATAAAATTTGAGAAAACGAAAAAACAATCATGCCCCGAGTTAGTTTACCCAATGTTTGATAGTTTATAAATACTACTGTTAGCGGAAGATGTGAACATTGGTCAGAACGCCCCGGGGAACATTCTATTTTACGCCGACACAAGAGCTTAGCAATGGAGAGTGGAAAAATATGTTGTTCTTTCAAATTTATAGTGGTAACTACATTATTTATTTGTAACCTTGTGTCCAATAATTACATACCGTTGGGTGGTCTTGGTCATCAAAATTTACAAGAATTATTTTTGTACTTACATTCTGGTAGAGCTGAGAGACAAAAATATCACGAAAATATCTTAAAAGTCGAGCAAGCTACAGAAACGTACAAACTTAAAAATTCTGTGGTTTAATAGATCTCGCATTTCGTCCTCCGTTTGAGGCTTCACTCTAATTTTTATTTTTAAGAAGATTCCAGACACTGACTCGTGAGCTCAATGACAACGGTGCACAGAAATCCTGTTTAGAACTAGATGCTCGAGTTAATGAAAAGACACTGCATTTAGAAAATGAAAGTGAAAGTCACAGTGGGCTCTGCCGTCATGCTGTAACTCTTGTTCAGATCCATATACAAATTAGCATTAGCTATGGAGCTCTAGCAGATAATCAGACCCTCGTCCAAACTGACTTTTGATCAATGATTATAAAATGTAGAAGAATGACAAGAAAAAATAATTTACAACTAACTTTTAGTACAAAAATATCAACAAGCACTAAGGAACAACGGCGTCTCTATTGCAGGAAAAACATGCTTTACCATGTAATAGATTGACGATTTTTACTTGCACAATAGCAGCAGAAAACGCTTCGAGAATGAGAAACAAGAAAAGATGGTCACGGGCGCCATAATACAAGTGTGGGCAATGCGAAAACAAAATCAAGAAATAACTGTTTTTGTTGATCACCCAGTTTCTCAATGTTATTCATCATGCATAAATTGTAGTGATTAACAATCTCACATTTACTAATTTTACATCGTTAGGTGAGTTAGTAGTTATTAAAATTTGTTCTGAATTTAAATAAAAAAGCAACTTTGCTGTAACAATTGATGATGTCACACCATTCCCATTCCGAGCACTCGTTCGTGGATCCTTAAATCATCGCATCATTCTTCACGATCGAATTTATTAAGTCAAATGCCATTTTTAAAAAATGACATGAAGCGTCATGTAAAACAGGTGTAGGAATTGATATTTTTGGTAGACCTCAACAGAATTAGACAAGGTAAGGCACGTAAAAGATAATTTTACGACCGAATGGGAAAAAGCTAGAAAGTGTGGTGGAAAGAGAAAATCAAAATCACCTGTTTTCCCCATTCGGTTATTTTCTGACGATACAAAGAGGTGCCTTTTGCCGTCATCAAAAACTTTGACTTCGAGGACGCATTCGAGGAGTTGTACTAAGTTGCGGAGACACACCCGGTTCAAAATTTGCGCTTGCTTCCCAAAAAGTGGATTTGTGTTTAATAATGATCATTTCGTACGGAAAAGAATGCAAATGGAACACAGGAACACTAGCGCATGTGCTTGTGAAAGAGTCCATCGAAATAATACGTAGGACACTTCCCTGAATTGCGGAAAGAATTGAACAGGAGGCATCCTTAACGCTTAGAAGAGAACGGGCAACTTAATCTTCTCACTTACGGGGCTCGTGAGCTTAATGCATGTAGCACACTGTATCTTTGTTTCGTCAGAGATGTTCACTGAGGCAGATGCAAATGGCTTGCTAGATACCCAGAAATGCACCTGGCTCCTAGTAATTGAGAAGTCTTTAAGACGCAAGAAAAAACGGTAATTTTTGCTACATGCAGAGGGAGACAAGAAAGAATGGCGAGATTCCTTCATTACACCTTTAGAAAACAAGCAATTAACACCTGATTTGAAAATATGGCGAATCATTCAACTAATATTGGTTCACTCAAGCCCCGATGACACACTGCGTATGCACTTGAAATTGGTGACACTGAATCCATCAGCTTATACGTGCCCCAGATGACACTAATATTCTCTCAATAAACACGGAAAGAACTGTCCTCTTGTGCTGCTATCAACTGATGCACTTGGGAAGCCACAAACAGCGGGGGCATTAACAGGGCTAGATGAGCGCTCCGCACGCAGTCAAGTACTCAACAAAGGCAGTCGTTTGCTGTGACGCGTGAATAGTAAAATTCAAAGTCATACCTGACTATTCAGCTCACTAAACGATCCAACGAAAGTAACTTATTTACATGACACTTCACGTATCGAAAACGCACGCTTTCAGCTTATGCATGAAATATTTTCATAATTTAAATATTCATTTGTGAACATTGTTCCGACATCAAGTTCAGCGTCATTTATTTTCAAAACTTTGCCAGGTTTCCTTTTCTGTTATATCCTCCTAAGGGAATTTGAGTTGCATGTTGACCTTCTGTTTAGCACATCGCGGTCATCGTGTTGAAAACATTAACGCATTTGTACGACTATTAATTGACCTCGTGATCTTCTTGGTTCAGGGGAAATGTGTCCAAGTCAGTTGTAGACTTTACTCGTAACAAAGGTTATGGAGTTCTGGAAGCCTTTTCGTTGCTTCACGGTCAATATTTCCATTTTGTTGATTGTTCGTCTTGAGGTAGAGGACTAAAGTTGCACTGCGCAATCTAAGATGTTGTCAGACCAGTGCATTCATATAAGGGTGTACTACGCACTATTACTTTGTAAAAACTCAAAAAATATTCCATTTCTTTTTACATTAACTAACAACCAAATCGGAACGTTACATTCTTGAAATGAAAGTGCTCAACTTAGCCTCGAGATGGAAATTTTGGAATGAAGTTGAAAGAAACAACGAATTTTTCTGTCAAGAAAAAAGCTAACTTTCATTGTAGCCCAATTCATCAAAATATTTATCTATAGGTCCACCACAGGCACAAAGCAACGTGAAATCTTCCCTTTTGTACTGCTCCATCTATCAGATATGAAATTCTACCGACGCCGAATTTTAGTGCAACGGTCACGAAACCATGTTTTCATGGAGCTATGCTTTATTATACTATAGCGCTCTTTTGTGGACAAAAATCTTCAAACCACTTAATTGGATTGCGGTGAAAGATGCTATTTTAATCATAGATCTCTTTCACTGGGACATCACAAGCACTCAGATGAATGATAAAAAATTACTGTCCTCGTCATTATAAATGATTGCCAAAGCGATAGGCACCAAAAATGCTTCCTCGATTCGTTATTCTATGCCTACAAAACTTTCATAATGACAAACTTTTTTTAAAAGAGTTAGGCAGAAGCTTTCGATATCAGTGCTCTCAAACGAAATTTTTGATCCACCAACATAAAACAATTTTTTCTAATGTAATAAATCGTCAAAAAAAAACACAACTTTATCTCAAATGAAAACCGGCTCACACATGTAAGCTGGTTATACTGAGACCAGTTTACAAATTCAGGAGCATTTCATTGTCGATGAATTAAAGCTTTTTTAACCCATCAAGGGCAGCAGATTCATTGCATCATACAGTACCATGAAGTACTTTTGTTTTAACCTATTTCAGTTCTGAAATCTAGCTGATCAGAATCCCAACCAACAGCTCTGCTGTTACTTGAATCATTGTTATACTTGCCAAATACATAAATTTCTCCAATATCTGAATATCTCTTTGCATCACAGATTAGATTAAATTATTAGTTAGTTTAAGCCTCCCTATCCGCAAAAAAGGCGATCCAAAAAGAGGAAGGAAGAAGGCACCATTTAGTATGGAGTTAAGAAAACGCGGAATCTACGCAGAAAGGGCATAGAAACAGTAAGATAAGAAAGAAGTTCATGAAACAAGATCAAAGTTGAAGAAGAAAGTAGTAGGTGCAGAAAAAGCAGGACAACAGAGAAACGAAAAAAAGTGGTCCTTAACATAATAAAAACATTTTATTTAAAAAAAAAAAAAGCCTACCTAACTCTCAGCTCGCGCCCTCACATTGTCCCCCTGGGATCTTTGGATCACAATCTGGTACCAAATTTACTATTTTATCAGAAAACAATACTTTAGAGATGGAGACCACAAATCAACAATTTTCCCGGCATGACTGAAAAATAAAGAAATAAATGTAACAGAACGCCTATGAGGTCCAGGTGAACCTAGAAGAAACATTTCATAAAACAATTTGTGTAAACAACAGGAAATTCTTAGCTAAAATATTTACGTTACATTAAATAGAATTACAGAAAAAACATCTGAAAAACCTGTCGGGGTCCTCAAAAAATCGCCACCTCATTAAGAGTTAATATGCGCACGAAAATTGGAAATAACAGGAAATGATCACAATATAATAAATGCATGCTGGTATGTAAATAAAAGAACTATCAAATTGGAGTATCTATTCCACCTTCATTTTGTAGCTTTCTCGAACTTACAGTTCCAATATGCGCGTTCGACGTAGCTGTTCACCCGTCACAGAGTTGCCGTAGGTTCCAACAAACCAATGCGTGATCGAAGCAATCGTTCTCATGTCTGTACCTGCCTCCAGTGACTCAGTCAAAATTTAGAGAATATGATTTTCTCTCCATGATTAAACGTACAGTAACAGTGCCACAGCTGAATGGAAGGAGGTCATGAAGAACACGAAATTTCAAATTACAGTGGCAAAGGTACACCAAAAATTATCAGGGAAAAACTATCTCCTTAACGTGACACAAAGCAATGTTGGACATAATTACATCCTCGCATGATATTATCTAAATGGAAGCGTGAATGTTGAAGCCTCGAAGATAAATTTCATGATCTTATGTGATAGACAATTAATAAAACACGATGGCAAGGAAGTGTAACGTGTACTTGGAAAATTTACGTCGCTTTTATTACTGAATATTACAACGATTGTATTGTTATTAAACGTCAAAGATAAAAGTCATAGTAATAAAAGCAAAATTGAAAGAGAGTTATGAACTAGAGTGGCTAACTGCACTGGACTGCTGCTGTTCCTGCAAGATGCAATGCTTCTCGTACAAAAGCGTTCTAGTCAAGGCTAAGTAGTTTGCCCGTTAACACGCATGCTGTTGCATGAATTTCAGAACGCTGCAAGAAAAGTCATGTGGGGCAGATTTGAAAACTTATCAATTGAATTTAATCGTTCCCTTCATTTATTTATGCAAGAGGCAGCTGGCCAGCGCGAGCTAGGCCCGCGTGACAGCTCATGGGCAGCACCTGCAGGCTGCAGGAACAGCAGCGGCGGCAACACCTACAGCACTTGCAATAACAGCAGCGGCGGCGGCAGCACCTACAGCACCTGCAATAACAGCAGCGGCGGCGGCAACACATTCAGCACCTGCAATAACAGCAGCGGCGGCAACACCTAC
>JACJUY010003002.1:21107-33493 GCA_014220935.1 Platorchestia sp. MABIK | reverse complement strand
CAGCAGCGGCGGCGGCGGCGGCGGCAACACCTACAGCACCTGCAATAACAGCAGCGGCGGCGGCAACACCTACAGCACCTGCAATAACAGCAGCGGCGGCGGCAACACCTACAGCACCTGCAATAACAGCAGCGGCGGCAACACCTACAGCACCTGCAACAACAGCAGCACCTACAGGAGCAGCATCGGCAGCAGCAACCAGGAGGGAGGTGTCTGCATCCGTTTGAGATAAGCTGCGCTCATCAGAAGAGCCGCGTCAAATTGCACCACTAGTAAATTTTTCTAACAATTTCTAATATGAAGTTAAATTCACAAGGTTCTCAGTATCAGAAAACAAACATTTTGTATGAGCACTCATCCGGAAAAGAATTCGGATCATAATTTACCATCAGTGGCGGCAAAGATGACTCCGGAACAGCTCATTACAGGTGGTTATTCTCGTATGCAACAAATATGATTGTTTTGTTCTTACTAAAACAACAATAAATTACGAGCTAAACAAACATTTCAATCATGTTGATTGTTTTCATTTCGGTAATCAACTACGAAAGCCAAACATCCGCAGAATATAACTCTTGTTTAAACTAAACTAAATGATGTCAAGAACTGTTCACCGATTGGACTTGCCTGTTTTTCTCTAGTTAGTGAAAATTTTGAACTTTTCAGCTCTACACAGCAAAATCTCTGAAGTAAAGAAAATAATTCGATACTTTGCATTAGAAGGCTAGTGGGGAACTCCCTAGCTCCCTGGTACATACTTCTATTGGCTTCTGATGTCGTAATGGTGATAAATTGCCATGCTAGAATTTCTACACGATTTGCAGACTGGAATGAATTTTTAAGCGTCGCATTTGAATGTGATGAGAACTTTTCGCCCGCAGTATGATCCCTAGCATACGGAGGGCTTATAGAACACGTTCAGAACCTTGTCTCGTTCATAACGTAGGACGCTAGAAATGCAAAAAGGATGACCCTAGCTTGTTTTAGTACAACAAAATGAGAGCTTGTATTAACTTTTTCATCTTCTATCGAAATTTTTTCTCGGTGAAACTTGTCCTGAATTTCTCAACCGCAATGTGCAAAATATCAAAATAATATGGAGATTCATTATGGTACAAATCCCTTGGCAGGAGTTTCCTATGTCCGATTTAACAACCCAACTTGTAACTTTAAAGCGGCCCATAGACGATCAATTGAATTGTCAATCTCATTGAATCAATATATTGATGAAATTTTTTGTTGCCCACGAAGTCAATTAATTGACGGTCGTCAATCAAGCCCACAGACGATTAATTAAATTGTCAATATTCATCATTGTCAAATATATTGAAAATAAAATTGATCGTCTATGGGCCGCTTTAAGAGCCTGTTACACAAGCCATGACAAACATCAAGATTCAAACTAGTTTTCCATCTCAATCATGACCAGTAAATGTAGAAACAACCACAAACTCGATACGAGGAAAGAAGTACCAAAATTAACTGAACGTTTCAAAACTCAGCAAAAACCACCGTACGAAAAACCTACAGAGACTGCGGAGCGGAATGCGCTCGCACCCACAAAACTCGATCTCGACAAAAACTGTTCGCCGTGAGTTTGATGAAGTCCAATGTCACTAAAGAGGTGCCGTCATGCCAAAGGCACCAGTCCTGAAGCCTCGGATGAAGGTTACGGAGAAGGTAAGGCTGGCGCAGAGCATATATGGGTTGGGGTTGGGATAAATGGCGGTCTCACGCAAGTCGAGTTTATACTTCCCACCAAAGACTACAATCTAGGTGCTAATACACACATTTGAATGACTGCAAACGCACACGTTTAAATTTGATCCTTATAAATGCATTGTGTTGTGTATCACATGATGTAAACCTGTACTTGCACGTGGGTACTTGGTGATGAAACAATGGAGTATTTTTGAGGCGGCAAGTAAAACGGTACACTTGGGCATGCGACACTACGATAATTGAACCATCGATGGGTGACTGTCGCCAATGGAGCAATAATACATAATAGGCCTAAATGGAAATAGAAATGCACAATGTGCGTTCGGGTGATTCTGACAGATCATATTGCTTCAACTTAACGCATGCGGTCACAACAGCCGACACTGCATAATCGCTTTGCCTTCTATTCGATATCAGGGGTTCTCAAACTTTTTCAACCAAGGACCACTTTCATTACACAAAAATATGCTGAGGACCCCCTCACATGTGTTGCCCTCAGGAATATATGCATATATACATTGTACGCACTGTTTCATAATATCAACAGTCATGGAAAGGTTTAAATAAATACCTCAACTGCAAGGGATTATACTTAAATTTGTTAAATTTAGCGGACCCCTGTCAAAGTGCCACGAACCGCTGGGGGTCCGCGGACCCCACTTTGAGAACCCATGTTCTATGTTGTAAGATAGGAGTTTACAACCTCCCTAACCACAATAAAGATTGTCTAGGGAGAGGAAGGAAGCAGGCACATTAGATTTGGAGTTAAGGGACCGGAGAATCTATGCATGCGTCTTCTCTCTTCACGCAGAAATGGTAAGTTGGGAAAGAAATTTATTAAACAAGTTAAAAGGTGAAAATAGGTGCTGAAAAAACACAACAGTGAACTGATAAAAGAAGATAAAAGACGTTTTGTAACGAAAAAGAAAACTATTCTATTTCAACAAATGGAAGGCCCTCATAATCTAAAGCTCGAGACCTCATTTCTTCTGGGAACGCAAATCCCATTGCTATAATACTTGGACCGAATCCCTCTGATGGAGACGCCGACGAGAAACCTGCTTTAAACGCTGTACAGTTGGTCTGAGCTGGAGAGCAAACCCTCTTCTAGTGCTCTATCACAAGACCATATTATTGGTTAGTTTAAGCCTCCCTAACAGCTATAAAAAAAAGAGTATCGAAGAGAGGAAGGAGGAAGGCACCATTCAGTATGGATATTAGGGAATGCGGAATCTATGCAGAAGGGGCATAGAAACAGTAAGTTGAAGAAGAAGTTTATGAAGCAAGATAAACGTTGAAGAAGAGAGTAGTAGGTGCTGAAAAACAGAACAGCAGTGAACGGAAAAAAAGAGGCCCTTAACTTAACCAAAAAAAATATTTACGTCAACAAAAAGAAGGCATACCTAACTCTCAGCTCGGGCCCTCACCCATGTGAGATCCCTTGCGTATAGAAACAGTAACTTTAAAAGGAAGGTTTTGAAGCAATATAGAAGTTGAAGAAGATAGTAGGGGATCAATTCTATCATTTTTGTGATGGAGAGCACACCACTTGTCAAGGACTGAATTCTTGTTAATGAGGGACTAATTCTAAAGCCAGATGAGCGTCTAAAATTAACAGGACTAGACGTTCAGAGTTTGTAAATCCACGTACGAATGTCGTTGAAAAAAGAACCGCAAGATAAGTAAAGCATTGATTTCAGTAATTAATCAACCAACATCGAACTATTTGCATTTGTTCTTCGCGGACATACGCATAGGAATGTCTCGCTCGTTACGCGAATTGATTCATGTGTACCAGTTTTTGAAGCTCTTTGAGTATCGAACAACTGACAGCGTTTCTGGAAGACGCGAACGTAGGAAACTATTTTACACGTTCGAACGTAGATGGATTTTAGATGTATTCCAGCTCTGACTTTCCCCTTTTAAAAGTAGGGACACATCTCAACTTTTGTCAAGGTGTAGTGACGCGAGTAACATTTGTAAAATTGTGACAGCTTTCATACTTTGTAGCGATTTTGGTTAGAGATATTTCAAACAATGACTTAAGCTTTGAAAGGACAGGCAAATGAAGCAGCAACAGTACAGCAGAGGAATATGTCGGACCTGACTGGCTCGTACGCGTACGTGCGCCTCGATCACGCTACCACTGCGCTCAGCTGCACAAATCGCGTACGAATTCAGACTACAGTATGCATGCTTAGTTATTGTTGGCTTTTGAGAAGATTGATTGATTTATTAATTATGAGTTAGTTTCAGCCTCCCATACGACCACACCGATGTTCAAAGAGAGCTAGGATGAAGACAACATTTAATATGGAGTTGAAGGTACGCGGAATTTGTACACATGGTGCGTTCCTGCACAGGATCCCACACACGCAGAAGCAGTAAATTGAGAAGGAAGGTTAAGAAAAAGGTAAAAGTTTGACAAGAAAGTCCGAGGTGCTGAAAAACAGGACAGAAGTGAGTCGGAAAAAGATGGTCCTTGACAGAAAAACTTTTTTTACATAAAAAGGCCTACCTAACTCTAAGCTCAGGACCTCACATTTTCCCCTGGGAGTGTTGATGCCCATAGATACAACTTTTGTATCCTCCTGAGGGAACTTTTGAAAAGCTCTTAAAGAGATAGGATTTGATAATTTTAAATTGCTTTAAATTCATAAGTATCACTGAACAAGCAACGAAGCTGTAATTCGCTCTCAGGTCCATATAATTCGCCGTCGTCGACGACGTTACGTGTTACTCATGATTTTTCAAATCAAAGGTGATGTTCTACCTTCTTGTTCACCGATGTCGGAACGCTGTACTTAGGCGTTGGCAAATAAAAACCTGTCAAGTACCGTACGTAAAGTTAATTTTGCGTAGTTTTTGCTTCTCAATTCACCGCTGTCAACAGAACTGGTCAGTCCAAGCACTCCACACGAAGATCGCGAGCTGACCACAAAGCACGTACGGTACAGCTATAATTACCTAGCTATTACAGACAGAAGCAATTAACCTTGAAATTCAACAACACAAATCAAAATTTCGATCATGGAGCTCGATGAAATAATATTTTTGAAATATGACTCGTGCAGCAGCAACAGCCACAAATACGGTGAGAAATAGGCAATAAACTCCGATGTGAACTAAATCTGAACGCTCAAGAAAACCCGACAGACAAGCGGCAAGACGACATTTATCGATGCCGGGAAAAACTCAACGAGCATAAAATAACGTTCATAACTGTCATTAACTGTCCGCAACTGACTTTCATAGCTGTAAAAAACTGCTGCAAGTTAAAGGCAATAATATCGAGGGAACGACAACCGCAATATCACAAAGATACAAGTATGGCAACACACGGCACGCGAGCATCTATGATCGAAATCGCGCTACGAAACTAATGCAGCAAACGACTGACCTGAAAAATGAGCGCAAGAGACACGATTGCCGCCGACCAACAAAAAAAAACGATTGTTTTCAAGCAGCGGTGTCGGCAAGACTCGAAGTTTCGCATTCATTGCAGCGGGCGCTCGAGACCGGAGGGGTGGAGGTACGGCGCTCCAGAGGTCACGGTCGTCGTGGCGGTCGGGTGTTGAGAGGACGGGACGTGACTCAGTCTGGCGCGAGTGTCCCCTCAGACATGCGGGCACGTCAGCTGGGTGTTATGTCATATTTAAAACTTCGACTCCAATTGGTTAAACTGAAGTTCAATATTCAACTTGAAGTTAATTTCAGTTTAAATTAGCAACTTTGAAAATAGTATACATTAACTTGATCGTACCTTCATTTAGCTTTAAGTACTTATTAAAATTAAGTCTGTGACTACTGGTCGGTCAGTAACATTATGAAAATCCCCTCCGTAGCCACTGGGGGCGTATGTTGCCGTGAAAGTGTCAAGTAATGCGCGGTCACCGCATTCATGGGGTATTAAATTCCAAATACAAACATGGACCAATACATCATCCACCGCATTACGGAACGCTCCTTTTAACGCTGAGTTACCAATTGTAGAACGTCTTCTACCGTCAAGGATTCTCGCGATCATTAAACATCTTTAGTGGAGTTACGACTGCTGTTAGTTTTTTCCCAAGTTTCGGCAACCTTTTGAGATTTTGCAGCAGCCCACGCCACAATGTGGATCTGTTCACCAGTCCTTGTAGTTTTGGGTTTCCTTCAGCGCCAGTCGCCCACTTGTCTGGATATTTCTGAGTCCAGTGCCTCCCCCCCATGCAGAGTGCTGTCCAATACAGGCTGCTTTCCGAGTCTGAGAGCAGCAGCACTACTTTGAATTAACCTCCATTCAAATTGTTCGCTTTTAATCTTTAAGTAAAAATGAAACCTAAAATCAAACCAATTCGATGACTTGGTAAGTTGTTAGTTTCTGCGCAGTTTGCGCTCAAACAATTTTAAAAACAGCATTAAAGGACCATCAGAAACGCTACCTTGGTTTAAGGTATGAAAATGGGAATTTTGTGAAAAGAACTGTATTTCCACAACCTCATTAGAAGGAAATTCCCCACACTAAAGCGCATTGCGTTCTTGGGGCGCTAGAGCAGCCTCTGGGAGACCTATACTTAAAACTGTTCCAGTCAACTGTTCTATATTCACAGTCGTGTCTTCTGGCCGTCCTGGCCGTCGACCCAATCGCAAAATAACACTATCTCTATGTAAGAATGTATATCCTACAAAAAGAAACAAATCTGAAGACGAAATTACGAGAGTATGAAATGGATATAATAAAGTAAAATAAGTATAAAAAGAGGTTGCCATAATAGAAATGTGACGGATGCTTTTAACATAATTTTAATGACCAAAAAACTTCCCGCGCTCAAAGCGGCGGATGTGGTTAATTCCTAGACTAGGTTCATCAAAACTGTCAGATGGGAAGAATATTTTTCAAGTGGGCACATGCCGACTAAATTTTTTTGAATGCTGTTGTAATCACAACAAATTATCATTCTGCAAATATGGAATGAATCAAGCAAACGGGATAAATTAAAAACTGAAAATAGGGTTATTTAAAACTCACACCTGGAAACGAACAACTAGAGCCTGAGGCATAGATCTGTGACGTAGTATTTTTGCAGCGTTCCAAATAGATAGTACAGTGACACTGTCAGCAAATATTGTCTCAACAGCACCTGAGGTGAAACAAAACAGAAGGCCTCGAATTTGAAAGATGTGAAATTTTTAACCATTTAAAAAAGCCAGCAAGAAATCAAACCTAGACTTTACCACAAGAAACTTACTTTTGAGTTTTTAATCGAGTAAAATCTAATCGAATGTAGTTCACAACGTCACAAGGTTTTGAAAACTGAGGACGATGTTTACTCTCAGGCTTGACGAAGAATCAAGTCTAAAGTTGTCACACAAACTTCAAATTGATTGTTTCTCTTGTGACTTTAATTCAGAAAGGGTCAATGAAGAATCTAATTCAACACTAGCCTCATTCAATGCTAGAAAATTTTTTTTTTAATACGTAAGACGTCTGTCCAGTTCGTTGCATGATATAACTTTCAACACTAGAAGAAGAACATAGAGAAACTTGGGTAATAATAGGTACAAAATTTAAGTAAAATGAATCAAGAACTGATATTCAAGAGGGATTCTGTACACGACAGGATGTCGTACGGCTCATGAAAAATGTCCAGCACTAAGCATCCAATGAACATGAAGGTCGTTGCCGCGATTAGTCATCACAGGACAAGACATAGTAATTCCTTCGTCTTCTTCCCACTGGAGAAATTATCTGCATAGGCACGTGCCCACATTTTGGAATTATATTGTCCCCATAGCTAGAAAATTTTTGGATTACTTGAAAGAACGCTAATCCACGATTCAGTGTCATGCTATACAAGTAAGTAATCGAGTCAAAGAAGAAGCAACTACACTTCTAATATTCAAATTATAGCCTCAATAAACTCTTCAACAATTCGAATAAAATTACACTGTATACGCAAAAAAAATTGACAGCATAGCTCAGATAGTCAGGCGGGAGAGCTCCCCGACAGTAGAGAATGCTTAGCTAAGCTTAAAATATAAATAAAAACTGTTGAAGAAGAGACACTAATAGTTTAGAAGCCATTCAGACATAATTAACGAGATGGTAGAAACGAACGTAGGTTTTAAAAGAAATAGGAAGCCAAAGTTTGTCGGGTCTCACTTCACTCACAGTATTCAGACATGTTTTAACACTCGCTGACCTATAATAATTATTCACGTATTTTTCGTACGATTTACTGACATTCGCTCAATACGAGGAAGACACGAAAACTGTTCCATATGTGAACAATCGCTCGCGAGACTCGTTCAGTATAATTGTGGTGGCAAAATTCTTAAAATTATTTTAAATTACGTTAGTAAGACACAGGGACCAGACAGATTTCTCTCAAGTACAGGTTGAATCAACTTTACGGAGATTTGCGGTCATTAAATGTTGACTAATTTTACTGAGGCTAGAGAAAGTTGTGGACAAAGAGGTCGAAAAGGTTCTCTTTCATGAGAACGTACAGTTGCATTTGTTGTATACTTTTGACTTTTCGTGACACTCGCCGGTACAGGATATTGTCACTTTACGTACGTACTCCAAGTTACAACATTAGAATAATAATTGTGTAAGTTTAGCAATACATAAGCTGATTTTCCAAATCAAATTCGAATGAATGATTTTAACACTAAATTAACAGCAGAATGTGAAAAGTGCCGAAAATTTGTCAAGTCTCTACGGACATTCGACACCGTTATATTGAGAGATGACTCACATGATATATTTGTGAGGGTCAAAGAACTCGTGCATCAGTGCTATCAAATGTGCAGCGAATGGCTGTGGATGACCACTCAGCTCGGACTTGCATTTGTGTACTAAAATACCCCACGTGAAATCCACGCTACGTAGCTGTTAAAACGTGCCTTGCACTAAAATTCAATGGACATTTCATTATAAATGCAGCATAAATTTGAAAATTGCTCAGTGCAGCCTTCTCGCTGATATCAAATGAGAATAAATATTTTATTTCTGGCGCTCAACGGGTTACTAAGATTTCATGATGACTGCTCGCAAGCCGTCCACAATTCCACGAAGGGCAGTTTGTGGCACGTCTCCAGAGTTCAGTTCGTTTCGATCTGTCTCATGTTTTTATATACTAAGGGAAAACAACCCAATAATCGCTGAAGCAGAAGTGAACGAAAAAAATACCATCAAACCTTTACAAAATTTGCGCACGAGTTCAGCAGAAGCAAGCTCGAAGAAACAATTAATTAGCATGATAAGTATGGGAGAAAGAGAACATCCATTACGTGCAGTACACTTGACGCAATAACCCTGAACAATGCTTTGACTTGTTCACTGTTGAAATACCTCGAACTCACTAAGATTCTAAAATTCTCTTCCAAAGCCTAATCTTAAAATATATTCAGTGAGCAAATTTTGGCTGAGTAGATTAGATTATTAGTTAGTTTAAGCCTCCCTATCCGCAACAAAGGAGATCCAAAGAGAAGAAGGAAGAAGGCACCATTTAGTATGGAGTTAAGGAAACGCGGAATCTATGCAGAAAGGGCATAGAAACAGTAAGATGAGAAAGAAGTTCATGAAACATGATCAAAGTTGAAGAAGAAAGTAGTAGGTGCTGAAGAAAAAAGGACAGCAGTGAACCGAAAAAAGATGGTTCTTAACATAACAAAAGCATTTTATTTTAACAAAAGAAGGCCTACCTAACTCACAGCTCGGGCCCTCACATTGTCCCCCTGGGAGTGCTAATTCCCATAGATACAATATTTGTATCCCCCTGAGGGGTTTTCGCTGAGTAACCACTAACATTACTTAAAGGGTGAGAGATTGTACACAGTTTTGATTTGGAAGTTACTACTGGAGTTGTCTTCACGGGACAGTCTCAGTGGTCTATTATTCGTGTGCTCTCATAAGACAATGGTGTTAGAACTGTAAAAAATGAATGGTGTTAGAACTGTAAAAAATGTAACTTCGTATCTCATTGTGCAAAGACTGATGTTGAACACCTGAGGGCTGTTTGTTTGGCCTTAGCTGCAGCGACAGCGCTCGATCAGTTACCCCTGAATATCAGGCCTATCACAATGAGACACAGTTACATTTTTACAATTCTCGCCCCATTGTCTCATAAGGGTCCACGATAATAGGTCACTGGGGCTCTCCCGTCAGTTCTATGAATTTCAGCACACAAATACATTACCTCTTCGACCCTAAAGTTTTTCACTCCCAAAGATTGGAAAAAATAGCTCAACTCTCTCTAGCCACGACGACGGTGTTTCAAAGCGAAGGAGGAGGAAGGCACAGTGTAGTTTGGAGTTTTAGGAATGGGCAATCTATACACAAGGCGTGTTCCCACGTGCGAGTTAGCAAATCGTCGTTAGGAAGGAAGTTTAAAAAAACAAGATAAAAGTTGAAGAAGAAAGTTCATGGTGCTGAAAAACAGGACAACAGGAAACCGAAAGAAAGACTTTGCAACAAAGAAAAAGCTTATTATATTTCAGGAAAAGGAACGCTTATCTAACTTTCAGCTTGAGTCCTCCCATCTTCGCCCTAGGAGAGCTAATTCTCATAAATACAATACAGTCCCTGAGGGGTTTCACTCCTACAACCTCATTTACCAAACCAATGCTGATAAATTAGATGCATACATTGAAATCTGATGTTAACGTAAATGAGCTGTCTTAGCATTTATTCAAATCCACATTTAATTAACACCTGAACAAACACTAGTTTCCTAAGTGCTTCACACATTTTTCTCATGACATTTCTTATGCTATGAACGAGTAAACAAGCGCTAATAACTACAATTAATTTCTTGCGGCGATTACGTTCCAACTTGGAGTCTCCCTGAACACAATAAAATGAAGCAATTTCCACGGCTGCCCCATCTTGAAGCGCAGTTAATTACCGGGTGAAGAATGCCTCATTTCTTTCAAAGTAGAGGTGAAAGCTTCTTGCTGCTATCGCAAAAGACTAAAACGAGGGAGCAACATCACGAATCGTTTTGAACATGTTCTTCCTGGCACTAAACAAACAGGCAATTCAGACGACCAAGGCAAGAATAGGGAAGGCCCTCCAAGCAAGCGTGAAACAAATGAAAAAGAATGGAAGTGCATTGAAACTCGTGTTTTTACACAATCAGAAATTTAGTGCTCCGACACCCTCGAGTACTGAAAATGATTTCGTTAAATAAAAAAAAATGAACGGAACAGCATAAGAATTTTTGAAGAAAAATATCACATTCTACAAAATGAAAATATTAACAAAACGTGTTTGAAAACAACGGAAAATATGTAAATACAATAATGTAAATTTTAGCAATCAACAAAACAAGTCCCGAATACAAGTCACTATGTTGGTCTCTATCAAAATTGCCCAAAAATGTACCAGGGCGTTCAAAGCTCGTGGTTGATTGGTTCGAGTGGGCCTCGCTATGCACAAAAACATTAGATTAGATTTTATGTTAGTTTAAGCCTCCCTAACCGCTACAAAAAAGAGCGTATCAAAGAGAGAACGGAGGAAGGCACCATTTAGTATGGAGATAAGGGAATGCGGAATCTATGCAGAAGGGGCATAGAAACAGTAAGTTGAGAAAGAACTTCATGAAACAAGATAAAAGTTGAAGAAGAAAGTAGTAGGTGCTGAAAAACAGGACAGCAGTGAACCGAAAAAAGTGATCCTTGAAATAGCAAAAAACATATCATTTAAACAAAAAGAAGGACTACCTAACTCTCAGCTTAGCCTCTCACACATTTTCCCCCTGGGAGTGCTACTTTCCATAGATACAATAGTTGCATCCCTCTGGGGAGATGCGCAAGAACATTGTTATGTAACTGGCCTTTATATTTAGGTGCTATGAAATGAATTTAAACCATGACGACTTCATGGCATCTCACACGCCTGAAGCGTAGATAGCTGCCGAGTGGTCCTTAAGACCAAATTCATTTTAACTAAACCAAATGGCTTCAATTTAAAATGTCCACAGTCGTTAATTTTGGCCAGAAAGAAGGTCAAAGTAACAACTTTGTTCGAGGAGGTGGCAGAGCTAGCCAAACAGCAAGTAAAGATGGCAAGTTTTCAGCTCATGTAGCGAAGTCTTCACACATCCTACGGTTGAGCGAATGCTCACTTGTATGACTTTATGCGAACGATGTTGTAAAAATATTACAGAAATTACAAAGCACGTAAGGGAATGAAATGGAAATGAAAGACACAGCTACAGCAAACAGCTGAAATGAAGAATAAAAAATCCGCCAGGCAGCACGAACAAAGCGATTGAAATTTCAAGAGCTGAAAGTGTTGGATTTTCGATGTCTGACTTTCAATGTGATTGTGCATCTGGAATGAAACGACACTGCTTATCCCTTCGCACCGAGACAAAGCCAATGTGAGCAAATAAGCACCAATGAAACGTTTCAATAATTCTTCAACAGTTAACGCGTAGCTCGCGATACGGTCCAGATGGGTCATATGAAAAGTTTCAAGTCTTTTTATTAAATTAAAAATATTTAATAGACCCAGTTAACATTTGGTATTTATCAATTGTTAACAACTTTTAACTTTAAATATGAAGTGACCAACTTGCGTTTTTCCCATTGCAGTACACTTGTTGAATGCTGCAAATGCAAAAAAAACGAGATCGAAGAAAAAGTTTTGTACCTGAAGCCTCTCATTACAG